>CAUYSK010007409.1:0-31424 GCA_963575035.1 Avahi laniger | reverse complement strand
CATCACCACCCTCACCACCCTCACCACCCTCACCACCACCACCCACTTCATCGTCACCATCACCATCACCATCACCATCACCACCCTCACCACCACCACCCACTTCATCATCACCACCACCCTCATCATCACCACCACCACCCTCACCACCCTCACCACCACCACCCACTTCATCGTCACCATCACCATCACCATCACCACCACCACCTTCACCACCCTCACCACCCTCACCACCCTCACCACCACCACCCACTTCATTACCACTGTCACCACCATGTTCACCATCATCCTCACCACCATCAGCAACCACCTCCCTTACTACCACCAGCATCAGTGGCTACTTATCAAAACCACTCCTTGCTAGAAAACTGGGCTAAGTTCTTCATGTACATGTTCTCCTTTGATCCTAACATAAACTTTTTCAGGTAGATATTCTTAATTCAATAATACCTTCAATTCCAAACACAAATCTTGGCACATATTAAGCCCTCAATAGATATGTTGATTGATTGCATTCTCATTTTGCAGATGAGGAAACCGAAGATCAGAGAGGCTAAGTAAATTTCTGAGGTTAACCCACTAGTCATTGGTGGATCCAGAATTCAAAAAGATGTGTGGACTATTGTCCCCTGAATGCTCCCTGAGCCCTCCAAACTCCACACCTTTGTTTCTACTCTTCCATCTACTTGGAGTGCCCTTCTTTCCCTTTTCTGCCGTTCAGAATTCTTTCCTGTCCTTCCCATTGTTTAAGTCATAGTTCAAATTCCACCTCTTCCCTAGGGTGCCTAGGGTCAAATTTCCCTTTTTGGAATTACAGTCATCAGTCACTTAAGGATGGACATATATCCTGAGAAAGGCGCCCTTAGGCGATTTCATCATTGTGCAGACATCATAGGGTGTGCTCACACAAATGCAGATGGCACAGCCCCTACACACCTAGGCTACATGATACAGCCTATTGCTCCAAGGCTATAAGCCTGTACAGCATGTTCCTATACTGAATGCTGTAGGCAATTATAACAGTGGTAAGTATCTGTGTATTTAAGCATATGTAAACATAGAAAAGACATAGTAAACATAGAGTACTGTAATCTTATGGGACCATTGTCATACATGGCGTCCATCATCGACTGTAATTCTCCTTTCTCCTGCTTCCATGGCAATTTGTTTCACTGCTGTCAGCCCAGTGAGAGCGTCTGCCTCCCACACTGGCCTGTTGGCTGCAGGGACAGTGGCTGTGTTTTATGGTCCTTTCAACCTCTCTCCTCTTGTCTAGCACAGAGCTTTGCCTACTAGGTGCTAAGGAAACATTTGTGAAATCAAGCGATATTTACCCAGGAGGATGAGAGGCGGCTCTGGGCGCGGGTTTGGTTCAGGAGAAGGGGTATGACAGCCAGCAGAGGCGCCGACACCTGGTAGGAGAGGGAGGATGCAGCACGGGCCAGCTGGCCGCCGAGGGCACCAAAGACAAACTTTGCTGAGTGCACAATAGGCAGAGGCTGGTCCTGGGTACACACAGCATCTTTTACAAATAAAACAGCTTATTCATGGTGAAACAGAGAGAGGAAGAAACAACAGGTGCCGAAGATGAATAGGCTGTTGTTATCCATTTATTGATTGGAAACCAATCCTAGATTTTGCTTCTTCCTGTTCTATCAAGTGGCCTCTGCCCGAGTGTAATTTTTACTTTTTAGAGCCGTCTGCACCTGTGGCCTTTGGACCTAATGTTTATGACAGATGGGCCAGGCCGTGTTTGCACCATTTAGTGGGTACTTTCCTTCTGTGGTGCTCCATGCCACTGTCGCTGTGGCACGGGCCCAGTGGGCATGTGTGTGGGGAAAGGCCATGTCTGCAGCCATCGTTCGGCTGCTGTCCTCGGAGCCTGGCCCTCCGCAGTTGGGTCCACTTATTACCTATCGTTTCTCTTTCTCGCTGGGTTGCTGTCCCTCAAAACATAGTGCTCATGCAAGAAAAGCAGTGGGAATGGGGCCATTCATCCTGAATATCAGAATCAGATACATTCCTACAACTTTCTCACTCTCTTTATAGCTATTATTTTAAGAAAGAGATCTTCTGATTATGTTTTGTTCTTTTAAAGAAGGTTTAAATGCATCTTGTACACTGTTGCAGAGGAGGGAGCCTTGTTTTTTTGTCTCTGGAGACAGAGTGACATGCTTGTAAATAGTGCACTTTGTACTTTCTTAGAGAGATTTTCCTGCTGGCTTCATTGCTGTCTCTCCTAACAGACTGATAAGTCATATTTTAGATCAGCACAAAGTAAATGTTTGCCTAATAGACACAGAGATAATAACGAAGGGAGGCGTGTGACCACGAAGCTGCGTCAGCCTGGAGAGAGAGAGTCCACATCAGAGTCGAGCAGAGAATCTCCCCTTTACCTGGCTTCTCTGCCGAGCGGGGAGCTTGCAGGGGAAACAGCCATTCTTAGAGCCCCTGCTGCTCTTTTCCTAGAACCCCGCTCTGGCCATCCAGTCCCCATCGCTACCCAGCCAGAAGAGAACATTCTATTTGGACAAGAGGCGGAAGTGGTAAAACATGTCTCTCCAGATATTTAAATGTGCTGCTAAACTTTTTTTAATTGAAGTAAATATATAGAAAAATGCACAGTGACTAGTGCTATCTCTCTTTGCCTTTGAAATATTTCCTGCCAATTTGAGCACTGACACCTGTCACTGGATCCCCAGCATGGTTCCCTGTACTGGCCCCAAGCTCGGGCTGGCGGGGGTGCAGGTAGACTAGGTGGATGAGGTTAGGCGGCAAACACATGGCCAGGTCAGGCGGCCTTGGGGTGGAGCAGGACTCCGCAGAGTGCGGCTTCCAAGGGGACGTTCTCGAGCAGGAAGGCCTAGGCAAGGGCAGCTTTGGCAGCTTTTCCACCCGGCCGCCTCACCTGTGTGTGTGCGTCCTGTGTACACAGAGCAGGTGAAGTTTGGGCTGTCTGGGGCCCAGTGGATTTTCCTTCCTTCTCTGCCTCTTTTCAGATGCGTGACTCAAGGCCCCCTCCTTGTCCCGCCATGCCAGAGACGGGAGGAGTCAGTGCAGGTAAAGCACACAGCAGGCGCTCCCGCCGTTAGGGAGGACCCCTTGTCGATGGCGCTTGCGAGGATGTGTGCGGAGCTAGCGCAGACGCAGGGCCACCGTTCCCACCTCTGTGAGTTCTCCTTTTCTAACATAACTACATTCCATCGTCCAGAAGATCTCAGCCAGTGCCTCTCACCACCCTCTGTCCAAAGAGAAAGCAACTTTCCTACAAACCTCCAGTGCTAGACCTCACCGTGCTCCTGCTCCCTTCCCTGCTCCTTTCCTTGCATCCTCCCTCGAACAGGCGAGAGCGATGAGGGCTCCCGGTGCAGAGCCCAGGCGCTCTGGTCCTCCAGGGCTGCGCGCCCTTGCCAGGCCGCCGGCGCCTCGCTCCGCCTGCGGCCGCTGTCCTGGCGCCTGTCCCCGCGTCCTGGCTGTGCGGCCGCTGTCCTGGCGCCTGTCCCCGCGCCTCGCTCCGCCTGCGGCCGCTGTCCTGCCGCCTGTCCCCGCGTCCTGGCTGTGCGGCCCACGCTCCTCCTGCTGCCCCGCCGCCCGCCCTTCCCTCTGCCTTCTCACCCGCACCTAGTGTGCGTTACTTCTCCTTCTCCTCCTTTAGTTTTGTAGCGGAGAGTCACCTTTTGAGACCTCCCCATCTGAATAGACTTCTCTCTTCTTTCTGTCCTGTGCCCTTACACCTTTCCTTGGTGACACTTCCCACTGCCGCCCATTAGGCCGTAATGCATGACGCAGGGTCACCCAATGAGCACCCCATGTGGGAACATGGGGCCAGGCCACAATACCCGAAATTTCATCAGTGACGTATAAAAAAATAAAAGAGCCCCGGCGGGAATGCTAGCACTCTTTCGTACATATCAGAAAAGGCTCCAATAGATACGGGGCTTCGCCTTGAAGAGACCTGACGTTTGCTCGCGGAGGGGCTTGGAGGGTTGGGGCTCCCGCGTTGCTGTCAGGCGGTGGGGGGAGCATCGGTTTTGGGAAGGAAACGGGAGTCACGTCGATGTGGGTGCCTGTGGCGGGAGCCCTGGGTACTGAGGGTGCGCTGGGCTGCGCTGGAGCCTTCCTCGCCCGGCTTAGCGGGACGCACTTCTCTGCGCCCGCCCGGCGTTTGTCACAGATGACATCCCACAGAAGCAGAACAAAACTCGCCGTATGCTCCTTATGCTCAGATTGCTCCCTAGCACGTCAGTGAGGTTGGAACAAACTCGCTTTTGCAAAACAAGCCTTAGACCAGAGCGAGCTGCAATAATTGTATTTGAATCACTCCGTCTCTCCCCCGCAGGAGCAGACCGTCGAAGGCCCCGGCGAGCTTTCCCGCCTTTGCAGCGCGGGCCGGGGGCAGCGATTACAGGGCCCGCGGGTAAATGAAGGAGTGCTCTGTCAGGGCTGGTTCCGTTAATTAAAGACAGTTATTTTTAGCGATGGATCATATTACTTTTACTTAAAACCTTAGAAGATACCTGTGTTCACAATCCAGTTTTTTTTCTTTTTCTTTTTAGGGAACATTATGCAAAGTATCTCAGGCTGTCAAACTATCTATCCAAACGTTTCTGGCAGGCAAGTCAGTGTAATTATTTCTCTGGTTGTATCGTGGTAATTGCTATGAATATACACTTTTTATGCCTTTTACAACACTAGCCCTAAGAAAAGTCAGCATTTTGTATATCCTCTAAAGCGGTGGAATAATGAGGATGATGAAAATGAAATTTCCATTTTATGAAGAAGAAATCTCCACAGAATAGGCCTGGCTTCTAAGAACAGCACAGTGTTTTAAGGAAGGAAACCTAAAGTCACATGGAGACAGACAAACAGTTTAAGAGAAATATGACCTCACATTGCCCTAGGGTACTAAAGATAATGATTTTGAGTTTAATTTAACCCTAAAACTAGGGGGGTGCTCTAGTTGAACAGACGTGTTGGCACTACTGACCAGTGGCTGTTACTAAGATCCTTTTATCTAAACAAAGGTTCTGTCAAAAATGTCACTTGAACTCTCAAAGACCAAGAAGAAAAGGGTGAAGAGACTGAAGTAACTTGGCCAGGAGATGTAAAAATTACAATTTTCCATTGTATCTGCTGTCAGCTGCATTTTCAAAATCTCTGGACTGTCTCAGCTTGGAGACAGAAGGCAAAAGACAAAGAGGGAGTGAAGGAAGGGATGGAGAAAAGAGGAAAGCAAAAGGAAGAGAGAAAGAGAAAAAAGCAGAGAAAGAGAGAGAGAAAGAAAAGAAAGAAAGAAAGAAAAGGGAAAGAAAAAGAGAAAAGGAAGGATCTGTGAATGTAGTATTGTAACTTTTCATAGAATGATGGTGACTTTCTTTTTTTTTCTTTTTAAAAAAGTTGGATGTATTTTCCAAAGTGCTTCTATTTAGAAAGCATTATTTTAATTATACAAGTTGGATGACCAAAGTATTTATCTCCGATAGCTTTTTGTGAAATTGAGGAACAGAAAACATATAGGACGCTTAAAAAAAAAATGTTGTCATCCTGCAATATTGTGATTGTTTCTGGTCTTTAAATTGGTCAGTGTCACAGGGTGGTTGCTTTGACTGCTTTGCTGGACGTGGCCCGGACACAAACTATGTTTAGGTAATGCTTTGACAACTCTGGAGTCTGTAGGTTTATAAGGAAAAGTCTCTATTCTGAAAATAAACAGAAAAGTAATTTTTTTTGATGGACAAAAGTATATTCATCAAATTTAAGATGAAATGGCTTGGGTTGCATAGAACATTGAGAATAATATTTCTTTATAAAACTGTCTAATTTTAAGATTAGTTTTTTTCATAAAGGACCAAAATTGCTGTTTCCTTATTCTCCATTGCTCCACTCTTTTTTTCTTAAAGAATACTGTATTTTCTAATTATGAGAGTGGTACAAACTGACTTAGAAGGTAGAAAAAATATAAAAATAAAAACAATAATACCATTACACAGAATAAAAGTGATAACACTTTGGCACTTCATTGCAATCTTTCTATATATTTGTATTTTGACATAGTTGAACACATACATAACAGCGTGCTTCTTGCTTTGTGATTTTTTTCAACTCATGTTGTAAATACAAATACAAATACTTTATGAAAGTAATTTTTAATGACTGTATGATATTTGATCTTATTTTATTTAACCAGTCCTTGTTGTTGGACCGGCATTTCCATGATCTGTAGTTTTTCTACAGTAAAGGAGGTGGTTGATGTCTGTGTGTATCTTCATTTGCATTTTGGATTTCCTCTCAGACATCAAGTCCCAGCGGTGGCATTACTGGGGTGGAGGGTGTGACGAAGCCTTGTGACCTGCAGACTGGCGCTGACATTCGTGAGGGCCCGTCCTGGGCGTGGCACGAGAGCGGTGGTCTCCCAGATGCAGAAACCTCTGCTGCAGCCCCTGCCGGGCCTCGGCCTCTGCTGGGTTCTGTCAGGCACGGGGACTGTGGTTTTCCTTTTCAGTTTTCTCACTGAAATACCTGCAAATAGCGATTACGTGTTGGCTTCACTACACTTATGAACTGGAAAACAGTCCTTTTTGTCCCTTTGTTTTCTGATGAGTTAGGAGAAAGGGTGGGAGGCGTGGCTGCGGCTGGCAGGTGGAATGGGAGGCCCAGGGGTTGAAGCTTAGATCTTTTATTCTTATTTCATAGTCTGGTTGCCACCCCTTCCTCGCTGGCTGCGTGAGGTGGTGCAGACACAGAAGGCATCAATGTTGGTTCCCTTGCAAACTCCGTCGCTGAGAAATGCGACCCTCAGCGCACCCCGGCCAGCTTCTGCATGCACTTATATAGTGTATTTTCAGTTCGGTCTCACCAGTCAGGATCCTAGAACTCAGTTATTCTAGAGAAGACCTTGCTCAGTCTCGCTTTTCTATCTTAAGATTGGTAGAGAGTTATTGGAGAGATTAAATGAAATAATTTATATGAAAGTACTAGTCAGTGTAAAGTATTACTGTTATCAGTAGTAACCTGATGTTTCTCTTGGAGCGAATTAACTGCAGTACAGACGATTTCTTTCAGGTTCTCCAACAGTGCCCAGCGTGTTTGCTGATATCATACTATGCTCACAGCCCTGAAGATGTCCAAGGTGGCATGTGGCCTGATTTCTGTTTTTAGGGGTCTCATGATGGTGACAGATTCTCATGCACACCAACACACACTCACCTGCGCGTGCACGCGGGCCGAGGTGCGTGGTGGAAGCTGACGAGAGGGCGTGAGAGTGCAGGGGAGGAGTGAGGGCAACTGAAACCCCGTGAGGCGGCTCTGCGACACCTCCGTGAAGGAGCGGTATTCCCACTGCAGGGAGCGCGGCTTTCCACAGGCTGCTAGGACAGGGACGCGTGGGCTGCAGACTGGCAGGAGGACTTGAATCAAGGTGTGTAGCTACGAGAGAGGATGGCTGGATCAGGGAAGACCGAGTGGCGTGGGGTGTGTGTGTGAGAGATTGTGTGTGCGTGTGTGTGAAAACGGGAGTGTGTGAGAAATGGTGCGTGTATGTTGAGAAGACAAGTGCAGTGGGGAGGAAGGAAGGACAAAGTGGGGGACGCTAATGGCAGGAGATAAAGTTGGGAAGATAGTTCAGCCCCGGTCGCCGGGCTCCCGCTGCTTGGCTCCCGAGACCGGGCCGTGCCTGTCTGTCCACAGGGCGCACCACAGTGGCGACGCCCCGCAGGCAGCTAGAGACCCTGCTGCCAGCACCGGGCCTTTCCTTTGCTTCGATTTCCATAAAAATATTCCCGCGATGGGACGTCGATTGCCAGGGAATATAAATAAGTCGCCAGTGTGGCTGCATGTGCAGTTTTCAGCACCACCATCCCGTTTGATGTTTCCAAAATCCCAGCTCTGACTTAGAGCCGCGTCCTGTCCGAGGGAGGAAGGCAGGAGGCGCATCCCGCGCGGGCGTCGGGGCAGCTCTGCTGTAAATAGCGTTTGGCAGGGAAAGGTCGTGGCGGTGAGGACGGCCACCCGGGCTGTTTCGGACCTTTTCATTTGTTGGTTACATATTTATCAGAACCCAGGGTTAACTTTTCAAACACATCTTTCTCTGTATTCTTCCTGGAGAGCGAGCAAGGAAAACAGTTGGGGATAATAGAATGTGTTCTTTCTTCCTTAAATGACGAACAGAGGGCACATTTAGAACTGTGCCTGCCTGTTTGTCTTTCTAACACAGTAGAGTTAGTTTGAAGGCTGAGCCCTGAGAGGGAAGTCTGCCTTCGAGCTCACTCTTCCCTTCAAGTTTCAAAGCACGAAGGCTGCGCGCCTGCCTCCGGGCCAGCGGCAGGGGACACAGGCTTCCGGGGAGCACGCAGCGGCAGGTCGCTGGAAAGCCGTACTTGGTGTTACCAGGGACCTGTCTGTGCCTCGTCCCCAGAAGCCAGCCGCTCGGGCACAGACGGTCCCTTTCCCCAGCTGCGTGGTCCAAGGGCCACCCCTCCCCACCGTGCTGTGCTTTGTGTCTCAAGGGTCTGAAAATGTGTGAGTTTCTCTTTCGTGCAGCACATTCCTGCCCTATATCTTCACCAGAGACAGCTGTAAATAAATTTCCTTGAAGGAGGCTCTTCCCCTCCCTGCTTCTTAGAAGCGACTGCACCTCTCATGCTGCTCCCACTTGGCTGAAAATCTCCCCTCCTGCTTTCTTTCCTTTCATCTCTGTTCCTCCTCTTCGTAGTGTCCTTTGGGCAAGACGTTTTGTGTCTCCGTGGTTCCAAGCAAACAAACCATTCTGTTATATACAAAGACAAAAAGAAAAAAAAAGAAAATGCCTTGAAACACTACAAAGTAAATCACTTGCCTTCAAGATTAAGCTAAAAATGTTTACTCGAGCTTCATGCTTCTTGTCTGAACATCTGAGCATCCCATCACTTAACCAGATGATAACAGAGTGTTTTGTATTTTTGCTGCTTGTTTTTTTTCTGCCAGTAAACCATATCTGTACGAAACCAGGGCCACCTTTCAGTGAGGATCGAGCAGGAGGCTGCCCTCTGCCATCCAAACATGCCTCTAGCCCTATTTATTTATGAGAAGCTTTGTACTGGTTACAAACTGCTATAAATGTTACCCAGCTTTATGGGAGACATCACACGGTCCTGGTAATCTGATAGAAGGTTTTAAATGGATAGGCGGTTCTGCCAGTTTTGGGTGCCAGAAGGTTTTGGGCTTTGAGAGAAAGAAACAACAAACAAACCCAAAATCAGAATCCCTAACTACTATTGAATCGCATGCCCTAGGAAATATCCTAAGTTTTCCAAGAGAGGGTTTTCTGTAGCCTGTGGCAAATCCATAACTTAATTTTTTTTAAATGTGGCATATAGCTCTCAAAGCTCACTTAGTAAGTTATTGTATTATTTTAAATTTCATGAATTTTGTTCATGAAAAAGTAAGATTAATGAACTCTTTTGGATACAACAAATTTTGCATTGCTTGTGATTAATGTGCTTCAAATATAGCATTTCCAGTTTGGAAGGCAGTTAGAGAAAGATTGAAGAAAATACTCACAGGTTGGCCTCAGATGGGAGAATGCTCGTCCTGATTAGCAAGAACACATACTAATAACACTCAGTGCTCAGTATTAATTGATGGCATTCCAGGATCTGGTACAATCTGCCCAGCAGAGTATGATAATTATTAAAGTAATGAGTTAACATGTTGTAGTGATGAGATGAATCCAAGAATCTTTGCTTTTGGGGGATGGCACAAGATATTATGGCCAGTTTAGAATATGAATAGTATGTACTAAAACACATTGGTTTTGATAAAGACCACTCAGTTCGTAAATATTTTTGAATAGTTACGAAGTTTTTGATATGCCTTGCGAGATGGATGGTAAAAATTAAAGTCCCTCCGTCCAGTTTTTCTGTCTAGTTTGAGAGGCACAGCTACACAGCAGAAAACCGTGAAAAGCACGACCAGCCGCGTAAATCAGCTCTGGGTGCCATGGCGCCCACCGTCTCTGTCATGGGAAGAGGTCTGTAGTCATCTGAGACGATCTTGTGGAAGGTGGGATGATTCCTCTCATTGCATGGGAGTTACAGGGCCCCAAATTCCTACGGTGGGTACCCGTTCATAGTCTGTGGATAGCAGGGGCTGTGCCTCACCCTCTCACACCCCAAGTTCCTGAATAAAGAGGACTTGTACAGACCACCAGGCTTCAGACAGCAGAAAAGTTCGGGAGCCGAGTTCCATGTTACTTCATCAAGCCACCTCCCTATCGACCACACGGGCAACCTGCCTTTTTTCTTGACACTTGTTCTATATGAGGTTGGGAGAAAATACCAGAAGGAATGGTGAGCGTTGGGAGTAGTCCTGACAGGGAGCCTTCACAGCACCCTACCCCTCTAGGCCAGGGGCACAGCTGGCACCTTCCCATCATAACACTCAGGGCACCGCATTTCCCAGGCTCCTTCATTCGGTAGTCAATGGACTGGACTCAATGCTTATTTCCTATTGAATTGCGAACCCCCGAGAACCACAGTGTCGGGGACGAGGGATACGGCAGGAAATGAGATAAACTGCAGGTCGTAGTAGGAGATCAATACTTTTTGATTTTTTTAATGAATGAATTTAGGCATTGGCATCTCCAGGCTTGCTAGATTCTTCTGGATGGAGTTGAGTGCTATATCGTATGGGAAGATGTTTGTAACTCTGAGACTGGGATTCACCTCTAATGTTTTAAACAATGATAGAATACACAGGGAGCCTTAGGAGAGGAGGTGGATGTGTTCTTGCTCTGTGGATCAGTGCAACATTGCACAGTTGATCTTAGAACAAGCAAGGTTAGAGGTGCCGCCTGTCCCATGCAGCCAAAAATCCACATGTAACTTTTGACTCCCTAAAAACTTAACTACTAAAAGCCCACTGTTGAGCAGAAGCCTTACAGGTAACAGAAACAGTGGATTAACACGTATTTTGTATATGTACTATATACTGTATTCTTGCAATTAAGTAAGCTAGAGAAAAGAAAATGTTATCGAGAAAATTACAAGGAAGAGAAAATGCATTTACATACTGTACTGTATTAATTGATACCATAAGTTTATATGGCCTAATTTACAAGATGGATCAACTGTCTGAAGTGGGGCAACCACAGCTGCAGACCTCGATCTCGGGTCCACATCAAGCAATTCAACTTTTTCCTGTGACGTCATGAGTTTTCTGTGCTTCTTGGGAGCACCTCTAGCTTCACTAGTGGCACTTCACATGGGTCCCCTGGGGTTAGTCAGTGTTTACGGTATTGCACTAAACACAATGAAAAATATGTGAGGACCAAGAGACCACATTTTACTGAGACGTGCAATTTACTGGAGAGACGAACTACTCACGTGGAGATGATGAGTGCCACATGGCGTTTTAAGCGAATTCTCGAAACAGTTGAGTTCACTGAAATAGAAACAGGAGGTGACTACGAAATTATTACAGGAGTACAGTGTGCACTACATTTAATTTTATGCGGTTGTGATTTAATACTACATCTTTATGTTTATTTACATTTCTCTGGACTGGGAATAGCTTCACGTATGGTCTGTAAGTGTTTGTGTGCATAAGTTTTGATTAACTTTTTATAATAGATTTGTATTTACTTTATGGTAATAAATGATAAAATAGACTGGTATCTACATATATTTTATTCATTCATGACATACCTTTTTCTTAATTTTTTAGGTATTTCTAGGCTACCCAGTTCATCTTCAAGTTTTTTCAAATTGTCACAAATCTCTAAAACATTTTCCAGTATATTTTTGCATGTAAATGGACCCATGCAGTTCAAATCTGTGTTGTTAAGGGTCAATTGTAATGTTGCATAGGAAACAGTCACCTGTTAGTATAAGTTTGTATCCATTTTAGTCTTAGAAATAGATTTTATTCTTACTTTAAAGGAAAACAGGTGTCTGGCATTATTTGGTGTGGCGACATTTGATCTATAGCAAAATTTCTAATGAGATATACAGAATGCAAGAATTATGATGCATCAAAGGCACGATGAAAAACACACAAGACAATTGCTTGCAGCAGTCTGTAATTACTGCATTGTTCTTACTCGTGTCACACACGACTGTGTTGCTTGTCATTACATTGTTTGATACTGACGTCAAGACAATTAAGATAAGAGTGAATGGTGCATTCAATATTTGGGTGACATTCTCTCATTGAAAAATTATTAGGAGAATAGTATTGTAGTAAATAATTCTCTAAGTACTCAATCTATATTATAAATTAAAAGTATTCAGATTAAGTAGTTAACCAAATAAGTTATGGCACAAAGGGAAACCAGTCAGAGGTGGAGTTTCGCCCTCCACAATGTTTGAAAAACTTATACTTGGATGGTATATGTACATATGATGTAACATATGATTATATACTTTATTATATGTGACTATATATTATATTAAACATATAACAACACATTTATATAATAAATATATTTATATATAATTATATTACATATACTGTATATATGATATTTTATATATATATATTTTAAGGTCTCCTAGAAGTGTTCCACAGATCATTTAGTGGGAAACACTCTAAGTAGTGATGTTTTCCAAATGACCACTGTCAATTGTTCTTATTAGTTCCAATAACAAAGCTCAAGGCCTCCCACCAAGCTTACTGTACTCAGGTTGTTTGCAAGTACCAAGATACTTGAAATAAGATTAAAATAAATGCATCTCTAAAGATCTGGTTCTCTTTTGCACATGACTGTCTGCACTCATGGCTAAACTAGGAAAATGACATCCTTTGAAAACATTAAAACATGTTATTCTCAATGCACATACACCTTGCTTTGGGGTTTAGCATAGACATTCTTATAAAAGTGGACACTCTTTGTAGCAATAAATAGCTCATTGCTCTTCCTTTTTTAAAGAAAATTATTTTTAATTATTATGGGTACATAATAGCATATATTTATGGGGTACATGCGATATTTTGATACAAGCACACATTGTGTAATGATCAAATCAGGGTAATTGGTGTATCCATCACCTCAAGCATTTATCATTTCTTTGGCTAGGAAGATTACAATTGTATTCTTTTAGTTATTTTAGAATATACAATAAGTTATTGTTAACTGTAGTTGCTCTATTGTGCTACTGAATACCAGATCTTATTCATTCTACCCCGCTGTACTCTTGTCCCCATTAGTCATCCCCCCTTATCTGTCCCCAGCCTCTGGTGACCATCACTCTGCTCTCTATCTCCAGGAGTTCAATTTTTTTTTAGCTGCCACATATGAGTGAGAACGTTTGAAATTTGTCTTTGTGTGCCTAACTTATTTCACTTAACATACTGTCCTTCACTTCCATCTATGTTGATGCAAACGACAGGATTTAATTCTTTTTTATGGCTGAATAGTATTCCATTGTGTACATATACCACATTTTCTTTATTCGTTCATCCACTGATGGATGCTGAGGCTGCATCCGCATTTTGGCTGTTGTGAGTAGCGCTGCAGTAAACACGGGAGTGCAGCTATCGCTTCTGTATACTGACTCCTTTCTTTAGGACATATACCCACCAGTGGGTTTGGAGGTCAGACGGTAGCTCTATTTTTAGTTTTCTGAGGAACCTCCATGCTGTTCCCCATAGTGGCTGTGCTATTTACTTTCCCACCAACCATGTACAAGGGTTCCCCTTCTCCTGTAAGGGCCGCTGCCTCTCCAGGTGAGAGACAGGTGGCAGTGCCAGAGCTGGTCTGGCCAGCCAGGAGCTGGATGTGCTTCGAGGGTAGAGCCAGTTGGATGTCCTGAGGGACTGAGGTGGGATGTGAGAGAAGCAGTGGACGCAAGGTTCACTCCTCGCTTTTGACTTGAGCAACTAGGAGGAGGGGGTTGCCTCCCTTCATGTGGGAAAGGCTGCAGGTGGGACTGATGGGGGCCAGAGGGGATGGACCTGCAGCTCAGCCTGGCATGTCGACTGAGTGTGCTGGCTCCCACGGGAGATTCCGCACAGGCAGTCGGTATGAGTCTGTAGGGCAGGAGGCAGGTCTTGGCTGCAGAGGTGCATTTGGATGTTGTTGGCATATAGAGAGTATTTAAATCTGTGCCATCACCATGGGGTTGAGGACAGAGAGGAAAGACAACCTGGGGCACGCTGCTGGGACATTCACAGCTATACGTGGGGAAGGAGGAGGAACTGGTATAGGGGACTAAGAAGACACCATTGGTGGTCCAGTAAAAGATAAGTCCTGAGACTAGGTCATTGCATCAGTCAAGTGGAGGTCATTGGTGGCCTTGACAAGGACAATTTCATGTGTGACGAAAGCCTAATGGGGGTGGCTTTGGGAGAAAATGGGAGAGAGGGAGGTGACACACGGATCTAGAACGCAGTTTCGAGGAGTTTTCCTGCAAAGGGTAGCAGATCAAAAGGTTGGTGGCAGACAGGGATGGGGGAGTCAAGTGGAGATTTTGTTTTATTTTGTTATTTTGGTTTTAAGATGAGAGATGTAACAGCATGTTTATGTGCTGTTGGGGCTGATCCAGCAGAGATTTTAAAAACAGGAGTAATGAGAGAGACAGTGCTCTTGAGTGAGTGAGAAAAGACAGGATGCAGCCGACAAAAAGGGATTGGCCCTGACGAGGAGACTGGAGAGTTCAAGTCGGCGAGCGGGAGGGAGGGCTCGCGGCTGCAGATGCTTGTGGCCGAGTGCGTGAGTGGAGTCTGCACGAGTTTCCTGTGGCTGCTGTAACAAAGCCCCACAGACTGGTGGCTTCAAACAATGAGACTTTATTCTTTCCTTGTTCAGGAGGCCAGAAGTCCGGTATCATGATGTTAGCAGGTTGGTTCCTCTGGAGGGCTCTGAGGGAGAGTGTTCCATGCCTCCCTCCCGGCTTCTGGCGGTTGCCGGCAGTCCCCAATGTTGCTTGGCTTATGGGTAAATCACTCCCACCTCTTCCCTGTTTCCACGTGGTGTTGTCCTCTCTGTGTGTCTCCTCTGTGTCTTGGTGTCTCTTCTCCCTCTTTTAAGGACACCAATCATACTGGATCAAGGACCATCCTACTGTAATGTGCCATGAACTTGTTTTAACTGGATTACATCTGCAAAGAGCCTATCTCCGATTAGGGCTCTGGGTAGACATGGATTTTGGGAGGATGCTCTTCAACCCAGTACAGGAGCCCTGAGGGTTCTCTTTGGATTGATTGAGTTTGCTCAGTGAAGTGGAAGGCACTGTCTCCTGACAGTGAGGTGCACGGAGGGGTCTTAGAGGATTAGGAACAGGATGAAGCTAGAATGGGTTGTCCAGGAGTGGGAAGAGCACATGCTCCAGGAGGACGTAGGAGCCTGCAGCCTGAAGGCCTCGCTGGAGAGCTTCTGTTCCTGAATTCAGCGGGAGCCGGGTCAGCATGATTGCATGCGTTTCTCCAGCCTTGCTCAGCTACCTGGTGCAGGGACGGAGCAGCATAGGGTTGGATTTAACGAGTGGTTTTGCCAAACAAGTACATCATAGCCAGGGAAAGACAACAGAGTTGGGGGCAGATCTAAGGAATGTATTAAAATAACTGACCCTGGAACTTAAGTTAGGAAAAGAGGAGAGTGAGGACATCAAGGTCATGAAGATCAATGAAAAAGGCAGGTCATGCAGAGGTGCAGGAGGGTTTGGGGTGGGAGTACTGGAGGAGGTGATAGCAGGAAGAGCTCAGAGAGTGGGGTTCAGGAAACTGGCTTGCGGGGAGTCTGTGGCTTTGCCTCTGGGAGGGAGCCCTGAGGAAGGGCGAATGACAAGATCATTGGAGTAGAGGACTTGAGAAACTGAGGCCAGGGGGCGGGAAGCACCTTCTACGCTTGTACTGAAATTGCCAACAGTGAAGACAGAATGATGGTGGTCACATCACAGCCACAGTGAGCCGGGAGCTAAAATCTTCTGGAAATGAGGGGAAATGATTTGGAGTTGATAGAGAACAGTGCCATTGAAGGTAGCATGTGATGTCATTTGGTATCATGAGATGTGACAGCGTGGGCCTCTGGGGGGTGGGGGGCTCACGGTCTGCCAGTGGGAGAAGGGAAGAACTGGAATGACGCCTTCCTCTCTCCCGGGCCCACTGAGTCATGTGACTTTGTCCTCTCCTCCTTCCTGGGAGACAAGCCCTCGTGTGGCTTTCCACGGGGACGGCAGGTGTGAGTGAGCAACTCCGGTTGAAGGTAGGCAAGACCCCAGAGCTCTGTCCCCCCAGCAGCCCTGTAGCCGAGGAGCCTCTGCAGAGCCCCCGACCCCCAGCCACGGTGTCTGCTGAGGGAATCTACAGAACTTTTCACGTGCTCTTTTTTACTCTTTTAATTTTTCATTTTGAAAAAATTTAAAGATACACAGTACAATAAACATTCATAGATCCGTCACCCAGCTTTGTAACATCCCTTAACGGCAGGGATTCGTTCTTAGAGATGCGTTGTTAGGCGATTTCGTCGTCGTGCGAACTCAGAGCGTGTGCTCACACAAACCTAGGTGGCACAGCCTGTTACCCGGGCTACGCCTGTGCGGACTGTTACTGGGCTGAACACTGCAGGCAGCAGTAGCGCAGTGGTAAGTGTTTTTGTATCCAAACATAGCTTAACGTGGAACAGGTACAGCAAAAATACACTGTAAGAGATAAAAAATGGTGCACCTGCATAGGGCGGTGACTGCGAACGGGGCTGGCAGGGCTGGCAGCTGCTCCGGGGGAGGCGGCGAGAGAGCGGCGAGTGAGCCTGAAGGCCCAGGACGGTGCTGTGCACGCGCATAGACTTTCTACACATCGGACACCTAGGCTGCACTAAATTTATTTAAAAACATTATTCCTTCAATAATAAATTAACCTTAGCTGACTGTAACCTTTTACTTTATAAACTTTTTCGTTTTTTAACTGTGTGACTCTTGTGAAAACACATAGATTGAAACAAACACATTGTGCGTATTGTATAAAAATATTTTCTTTATGTCCTTATTTTACTTTTTAAACTTTTTTGCTAAAAGCTGAAACCCAAACACACACATTATTAGCCTAGTCAGGCTTGTACGGGTCAGGATTATCGACGTCACTGTCTTCCACCTCCTCACCTTGTCTCCCTGGAAGGTCCTCAGGGGCAGTAGCATGCACGGAGCTGTCATCTCCTGCGACAACAATGCCTTCTTCAGGATACCTCCGGAAGGACCTGCCTGAGGCTGTTTTACAGTTAACTTTTTTTTTAATAAGTAGAAGGAGTGCACTCTAAAATAATGATAGAAAATATAGTGTGGTAAATACATAAACCACTAACACAGTCTTTTACTGTTATTATCAATTGTGATGTACTGTATGTAATTCATAGTAGGTTTGTTTGCACCAGCCCCACGACAAGCACGTGAGTGCTGCGTGCACCACGACATTAGGATGGCTATGGCGTTACTAGACCACAGAAATCTTTCAGCTTTATTATAATCTTGTGGAACCACCTCTGAATCTGCAGCCCACTGTTGGCCAGAGCGTTGCTGTGTGGCACACGATTGTATTTATTCCACCATTTCCTGTCCTTTGGTTAAATGCTGGAGAAATTTAAGGCATATCATGTTATTTTAGTCAACACACTTCAGTATGCATCTCAAAAAAAAGACATTTTATTGGATAATCACACTGTTATTATCTCACCTAAAATTAACAATAATTTCTTAATGGCATCTAATATCTGGGGGTCTTTTCAATCATACACCATATGCACAATGTGGCACAGCTTTGAAAGCATCATTGTCATACATGGAAGCCTGTTAAACAATAAACCGATGTCCAATAACCAAATGGATTGGTTTGCATAAGCTAGTTTATTTTTAGCTGACATTTATTGGCCACTTTCTATATGCCAAGAGCTGCTCTCAGAAGGAACTTTTATTAGGATTAGCTCATTAAATTCTCTTAGGAATATTATGGGGTAGATCCTATTATTTACCTCGTTTTACCCAGGAAGCTAAGAGCTCCAAGACACACAGCTCACTGTGCAACGTAGCAAGGTGTTTGGCACCATAGATCCTAACGGTAAATTGTGCAGATTCAAATCCTGTTTGAACAAGAGGGTAACAGTAGAACTCACTGCGCAAGACTGTTTTGAAGATTCATAGATTTATTCATATATGTGTGTGTGTACATACATTTATAAAGTAGCAGGCACGTAAGTGTTGGCTCTTGTTGTATTAGGATTTTAATCCACTTCTATCTGACTCTAAAGCCCAAGTGTGACCCTAGCGTAAAATCCATCATGTTTGCAAATGAAAACATAGAGACGTATCCCTCCTTTTCCACGTGACGGGATCAGTCTGCTTCGTTCTCTCTCTCACACACACACACATACACACACACACTAATCGGCTGGGGACCTACATAGGTAGGAAACAGGGTTTGTGGTCACCAACATCTTGTCAGCAATGCAGAGAGAAAAGGCAGGTGACAGTAAGAGCGCCCACAGGCAGGGGGTTGCTGAGAAAGGGACCATCGTCTCCATAGAGGCAGAGGCAGCCTGCTCGATGCTGGCAGTGTGTTTATTTCAATAACGTTCAATTTTAACTTCATCATCTGTGTACCTATTGTGACGTTTTGTCTGTGGAATCTCCAGACCAGAGGAGGCCTGACCACTGGATAAATCATGGCGTTCGCGCTGTCGTTTCCGAGCACATGCCCGGGCGCGCGCGCGCACACACACACACACACACGCACACACGCACACACACGCACATGCACACGCACACACACACGCACACGCGCACACACACGCACACACACGCACACACGCGCACGCACACACATGCACACACACGCACACGCACACACACGCACGCACGCGCACACACACGCACACGCTCGCGCACACACACACACGCGCACACACACGCACGCACTCGCGCGCACACCCATGCACTAACGCACACGCGCACACACACGAGCTCACGCACACTCACGCGCACACACACTCACACACTCACACGCGCATGCACACACACGCACACACACGCGCACACGCACACGCACACGCACAGGCGCACAAACACACACGCACACGCGCACACACACGCACACGCACGCACGCACATGCCCGCCTGATGAACATCCTCATCAAAGGCCTGAGGAAATTTTCTCTTTAGGCCTTTGCTTCCCGTCCTTCTGTCTCCTCTCAGAGGCCAGTCCCTCTGGCCCTTCCCTTTCTGTCCTGCGGCCGTCGCTGGAAGCCCCTCACGCCGGGCCTGCGCAGCAGCGGTCCCGGTCCTCCCTCACAGCAAGGCCAAATGCCAAATCAGCGCTGTGCTCCTGTTAGGCTGGGGCTTTATTTTCAGCGTAGTTCACGTGCATGACTAGCTCTAAGAGTTTTCCCCCACTGTGTGTGCGCACGAGCGTCGTCTGTGGGCGGTGGGGGACCGTGCGATGTGAATGTGTCCCAGACCGCGTCGGTCTGACAAGGCGAATGGTCCTCTGGCAAATACTGCCACGTTCGAGTCTCGGGAAATACAGAGAAACCCTCCAGAACAGTTTCGCGCAATTATCTGAATAAACCATGGAGCATTTTTCATGCACATCGTAAGGATGAATTTGGCCCTTGAGCAGGGAGGGTGATTGTTTCTGATTATCGTGTCACTCTCAGTAGTCACGCATTTAATGAAAAAGGGCGCTGATATCTAGTTTAATGTGTGTTGTATGACTGGAATCAATACATTTATATTTCCTACCTTTGGCCACGTTCCTTTTCTTCTTTCCCTTTTTATGACATTTTATATGTTGAATCGGGGATGAACAGAATTCCATATTGTTTGCCATATGTATTAGTGATAGGTTTGGCATCCGTCACGGAGATTTATAAAAAAACAATGGTTTAAACAAGATACAAGTGTATTTCTCTCTCATTTAACTGTCTGAGCATAAGCAGGCTGGGATGTTGTCAGACTCAGGGCCCCTCGAATCTTTCTGCACAGGGGTACCAAGGGTTTGGCCCCCCTCAGCGGAGGCCCAGGTGGCCTGCACGCCATGCACGATCCCGTCTGCAGGGGGAGAGAGTGCTCCCTCTCTCCCCAGGACACGACTCAGAGACAGCGCCCTCCACTTCCATGCCGTTCCCTTTGCCAGAATTAGGGACAGGATCACAGCAAATTATTCCTGCAAGGGAGGTTGGGAAATGTATCTTCAGCCTGGGGGATCATGTGCCTGGTTGGAATTTAGGGGTCCTAATATAATAGAAAAAGAGGAAAAATTCATTTGGAGGTAATTAGCAGTCTCTGCCACATCACAGAAATACAGTTTTCATTCAGATTCTCATTATTATTAAATGGTGCCTATCTTTTGATATCTTTGGCACATCTGGCCTTTGGTCACTAGAACCTGCTTTTCTCTTTCTTCGTGAGCAGTGGTTGCTGAGATGTGGCTGTACAGTGAAGGGCTGCGTTCCCTGGCCCTTTGTGCTGTTGGATCTGGTCGGACGACGGTTTCTCCACAGTGGAATGGGATGTGAGAGGGAGAGAAGTGGACCCTGCCCAGGCTGAGGCTGTAGAAGGGCTGTGAAGTCTCCAGCTTCTTTTCTTCCTTGTTGGTCTGAAAGCGCTAAGGGGTGGGGGGACACGGTGTGAAGACGCCTGGATCCCTGAGTCGCTGCGTGGCAGTGAGCTCCCACTGACCGACAGCTCTGCCTCGGCTATTACATGAACAAAAACTAAGCGTCCATTATGTTTGCATGTGACACATTTTGGGGTCCTTTAGTCAATATCACTTTAGCCTGCCTTAACCAATGTATCTTTTTAGGTCATTTGCTATTGATTCCTGTATTCGTTGTGTTGTGGAACTAAATCATCCACAAGAAACACCAGCATTTTGATTTCTAGGCAGCTGGTGAACATTTTTGGGTTGTAACATTTCTCCAAATTTTGTTGTTATTCACAAATTCTCCATTTGTTTGTGAATTTTGTTCTCTGTCAAAACATTTAAGACTATTTTCCTTCTTTTAGAAATTAAACAGCAGTTTTTCTGACACTGTTTTTTTTTAATGACAAATAGTTTTTTCCTTTCTATTTTTGTGTGTTGGGAATGCTTAATGAAAAAAACAACTAAGTGTGCACTGAGAGGCAGGAATCCCATATAAGACTTGCTGGAACATTTCCTACAAGAGATTGGCATTGCAATTTATTCTTAGAAAACAGATATCATGCATCTAGGAAAGCTGAGGCCTTATGAGCTAAAGAAATAGACCAGCCCAATCTTAATATTAAACTCCCAAGAGAAAATTATGTTATAATTCTACAGAAACGCTAGCTCAGATATCTTGTCAATAAGCTTAGTAAGCTACTAATTTTTCCATAGTCAATCAAAATATTTGATTCAAGGTCAAGAAAACATTGCAGTCTTTGGCTTCCCTCCTTCAGATCTGAGTTCTTAGTTGAGGTTAGGACCATAGACTGTGGAGTGGAAGGTGATCAGTGGCTAAAGGCTCAAGTACCGTTTTTCAGTGGTCTTTCTCCCTGTCCCTGAAGCCTGTCAGTTTGGTAAGGTTTGTTTAACTTCAGCCATTAGTCACATTGAAAAAATAAGGTCTAGGAGATGGGGCCAGACACTAATTGATATCTGGGTTGTACGGCCTTAAGCCTTTGCCCCTCTCTTTAGTTACTTTTCTTGGTTGGATTCTTCAATATGTTCGATGATTAAAAGTTAATGTAATAGTCATCACATGAATTTCCTGGAAAGAAAATTGCAACATGTAGCAATGACCTTTCTATATTTATACCATTTGATCTCATAGTGATTACAATTTCTTCATATTTATCATAAGAATATTGTAACTCTTTAATTGATTTATTCAACCCATAATTATCTTCACTCACTGCCTTCCCCTCGCTTTTCTAGATCTTGGGGATATAGTGCAATGAATGACACGAAGTCCCCAAACTCATGGGGTTTACTTTTTAATGGTAAAATGATAAACACATTAACAAATAAATGCAAACCATAAGATAATATCAGGTAATATTAAACCCAATGATGAAAACAGCAGCAGTGTAAGAAAACAGCCCACAAGGAAGCCGATGGGGGTGCCCTTTGCACGGTGTCCGCAAGGGATGGCAAAGCCTCTGAGAGAAGGTAACGTGAGGAGGGAGGAGTTACCCCGTGAAGCCAGGGGCCGAGTGCTGTGAGTCGCACTGGAAAGATGGTCTGGGCAAGGGAAATAGCAAGCGCCAGGGCCCTGAGAGAAAGCGAACATGACTTATTCATGGAAGAGCCGGAAGCACAGCGGGATTGGAGCAGAAATGAGGTTGCAAGGAGAGACAGGGCTTTCTGGGCCGAGGGGAGAGGAAACGTGACAGGATTCGTGTTTTAAAAAGATGACTGTACTTGCCGTAGGAGCGGTGTTGCGTAGGGGCAACACTGAAACAGAAAGAGCCAGAGAAGGGGAGGCTCCCAAGGTGGGGAAGAACCTGTGGAGGCAGCGGAACAGCTGAGTTCTGGGCTGGTGTCCAGAGTGCAGGACCGATTGTGATTGGCCCTAGAGACAGGGTCTCTGGGTTCAAGTCCCACCTCAGCCTCTTAGAAGCAGAATGATTCTGGACAAGTTACGTGTCCTTCCTGAGTCTCATCTACTTTGTCTGTGAAGTGGGAACAAAAATGGTAATTCCTTCAAAGGCTATTGTGATGTCCAGTGAAGTAATCTGTGAGACATTTAAAATTTTGCTTGGCATTTGGTAAGTATTAAATATTTGCAAACTATTATCTTTATTGATATGTTACAGTATAATCATGAAAATAAATAATGTAAGGTTTTGTTTTTTTTTTTTAAAAAAAACTAGATTCTGCCTATAAAAGAATCATTTGCTATGAGGAAAGTTACTAGTATATATTATGTTTAGAATACTTTTTAGTCACATAATTTTATAAGGAAATGTTTTTACCAGAAACACCTCCATTTCCTTTAATTTTGTTTGGAATAGATTTCTAGCTCTTAATTCCTGGTTTTTCTTCTAAGTAGTTATAAAACTCATACTCCAGTTTTGGACTGGTTTGCAGTGACCGAATGGGAAGATACAGTCATAGAATCCTGGTTCTTGCTACAGCCTGAATAACTCACCTTTGTTGAAACTCTGTTTCTTTGTCTGCAAACTAATATGACAATGCTCAATTAGAAAAAGTTCACTAGACATGCACATCATACAAAGCGTTTTGTAAATGCTGGGCTTTATTAGTTCGTGTTTGTTTTTCTGTCATCATGTTTTTGTACATACATGTAAAAAAAAGTTCTGAAGGAACTTTCTATGGGAGTAAATTACACTTGAAGACACACAATGTTGCAGTTTCCATGGCGGGGTGTGACACCAGTTCTTCTGACCGTCACCCTCACCACCACTGTGGCTGCCAAAATCCTGGGGAAGAAAAGATGGTTAAGCTCACTTAACAGCCATAATGTGTCTGGCGAGGCCTCTTAATTTAGTGAAAATACATGTTGATGTCAGTGGATTTGGTCATCATGATAACAGAACATTTGAAATTTCTTGATTTACTCCACATAAATAAATCTGTTATTTCTTTCACATAGTGTCTGAAGTGCATATATGCAAAATTAGCATTTCCACACACCCACAGGTGTGTGTTGGTGGTGCTCGCTCATGTGCAGGCCAGCAGTCCTGGGCACGAGGGTTGCAAAGGTCGTGGAAGGCAGTGGGAGAGACACACCGATCCTCACGCCTGATTCCCACGCACCCAGCAGCCAGAGTTCTTTTCTTTGCAGAGCTAGTCTTACGAAATCTTCTTAGGTTTTCGTATTTCAGTGCTTTTTTCAATACAGGCCAATCTATTAGAGGATGAAAAGGAAAAACAAAAAAGCAAAGGTTTGCAAGTATGTAAGAAAAGCATGTAGGAAGGGACCAAGGCAATGCTGTGTCATTGCCTAATAATCGGTGAAACCGCGTCAGGCTTTATTTTACAAACTACCGAAAGAGTGTAAATTGTCTGAAACAGCAGCTTAAAGACTGTTTCACGTGGTCGAACAATCCATAATGTCCAGAAAGTGTCCCGAGAGCGTTCGTACGTAATTGATGCCACCATCCTCTCAAGTTGTGCAGATCTTGAACGATGTCAGATACTGCCATGTTTTGATAGAGCCATGTGACTTCTGCCAGCAATTCCTATATTTCCTTACTTCATAGAATGGTCTTTCTAGAGACATGCTTAAAGCACCTAGAATTAGGACTTACTTTTATAAAACTGGATTGTGGTTGTTATAAAAGTTCTGAAGTTATAGAAAAACTATACATACATACAATTGGTATCAACCGTAATACAGTGAATAGTAATATAGTCCTTGGAAAAACCCACTTGAATTCTTCTACATTGCTGGGTTGTAACCAAACTGAGGGACAGGAGAGTTCCTTATTTGGGTTTCTAAGCTGAGGCTTAGCACATACAACATGCTTAATGTGTGTTGCATTCATGAATGAACAGGCACTGCTAGATGAAATATTATAAGCCAATTCTGAAATTATGATAAAAACACAATACTTTGCCAGTGTAACTATCCAGAAAAATAATGGCATACTTAAAAACATGCAGCATAAAGCTCTCAATGGTAATAATTCATACAGAGGCCACAAAATAGTAACCAATCTTCTATGATTGTTTTACTAATTAACAGGCTGAGCATGAGAGATATATAAAAGACTAAAAGAAAACAGCTGGGAAGATATTACTAAATAACTTAAGATGGGCTAATTCACCAGAAAGATTTAAACATTCTAAATGTCTTGCTCTTAGTGTCGTAGTTTCAAAATATATGAAGCAAAAAAATGGCCAAATATACAGGTGAAATAGACAAATCTATAGTCATTGCGGGAGATTTTTAACACAACTCTCTAGTAAAGTATGACAAGCCATACTTTAGGGAGGAGTTTAGAGGAGAAGGATGCCTGATGCTGAGGTCCAGAGGATGTGGACTGTGGGTACCAAAGGCATTGAGTGTACGGACAACTCTACAGGATGGCCTGTGTGCCGCTGGCTCAAAGTGCTGGAAGGAATAGCTCGGAGACATCTACCCAAAACTGGCTTCAATAACGAAACTTAAATAGCCATATGCCAAGGATTTCTTGTGTCTTCAGCAATGCGTCAGGAAGGGCACTGAAAAATTATATTTGCTGAATTCCATGGGAAAATCTATTGCTTAATACTACCTAGCGAGAGTGAGACTCTTACTATGTGTGCCAGACATTATCCGAAGTATTAATTCGCTTAATTCTCACAGCAATCCTTTTTGTAGGTTGAGGTTGTACTATGATTGTCTAATTTTATGAACGAGGAAAAGCTAGGCAAACAGAAGATAAATCTGCTAATGTTGCAGGTTGATGCAAACAGCATTTGGACTGAGGCATCCTGATAGCAGTGGCCCTCACCTAACTACTCTACCTAAGACTGCTGGCTGCTAATTAAGCATTTCATGGTTTGATTTGATTTCTGGCAAAATTGCTCGATGAGACTAATTTTATCTGTCTTTAAAAATATAGTAACTTACCTTTTTTATATTTATGCAATATACTTTCCATACCAATATGGGGGAGTAATTTTTGAATGTCTGTGAAACGGCGTCACATTACTGTATTTGCAAAAGTGACCGTCAGTGCAACTGTTGGCTAACCTGAATTGACTGGGAAAACATTCCAAGTTCATATTCATTCTAATAGCATGAAATCAAAGGTGATTTTATAATCTTCTTTTTTTGATAAATTAAGAGCTAGGTAGTGTGTTTAAAGTTTTGAACTAGACTATTGGCTCAAAGTGTAAAGAACATAGATATATTACTATCAATAATTAACCTAACCTATAGAAAAATTATTTCTGGACATATTGCGTTTTCATCCTGAAAGAAAAAAAAATTGAAGTGTGAAAACAACAAATGCTTGGAATTGTAGAGATGGAAATAAAGATCTGATTCTTAATCAGTTGAAATGATCATTAATAAATTAAATCTAGAAATAAAACCTCACCTCTCAGCATGATCCCAAATACTTTTTTTTTACTAATTAAAGAATTTGTTCTTTAAGATGTTAACTCTTTCTTCCTCTGTGAGCCTCCTTAATATTTCTTAGCACAGTTTAATTGCAGTGCAAAAGATTAAGATTTGAAATTAGGTGAAAAAAGTTGTTAAAAGGGATAGAAATATGCAAAATAATTCATACTGCCTTATGAATTATAGAGAAGTCTCAAAAACATGAACAAAAGGAATTATTTAAATGTCATCCCATTTAAATGATAAATTCTCCGTGACATGTTTTTCAGCTTATTGGCAGTGAGTGAACTGATCGACATGGCCCCTTGTTTTGAATGTCCTTTCCCTCCCTTCTCCCACTCTCCGGCATCTTCACGGCTTCCATATGTCTGGATCAATCTGCTGATTTCACTCATACTTTCCCATCTCCTTCAAGACTCTGGTGAATCATGAGACTCTGGTGTGATCAGAAATTAGGAACTTATTGATTAAGTATTGTCTTTTTATGTAATATTTTCCTGGCCAACTTCTTGCTTCTCCTTTGCTGGTAGATTAATTTCTAGAGCACAATGGCCAGGGATAATCTATTTTATATATAAATAAAGGAAACTACATAGGCTTAAAAACATTTCAAGATAGCATTTCTTGGGGGCGGGGGAACATACTGCAGTGAAATATACTGAGACCAGGACCTGCTAAAATATATCATAAGCCTATACGTGGTTTTTAATTCAGGAAATAGTCAATGGTAAGAGAAAACTCACAATGGAAGGCTTTACAATTTTTTCTTTGAAATCTTCATGCAGTTTAAGAAGATTGGAGAAAACACATTTCAGCAAGCTTGGCAGTCACTCAAATTTGTGTGCTCTAAGTTTAGAACCAAACTCAATCTGCCCTCCCCCTGTTCAAGTTCTGTTCTGTGCTGGCAAAACACCACTCGTTCAGAGGGAAAAGGGCTTTGTAAAACTCAAAAAACTTACCGGGCATTAAATAACTCCTCAGCAATTATATTATTCTCAGCTTCAGTAAAATTGAATTAAACACACATGGGTGACATTTTTCTTCTAACACATGGGAATAAAATAAACAGAAAAATACTTAGCAACACCTGTTTGGATTTAGTAAGACTTAATAGTGCCTAAAATTTGCTTAAGTTCATTTGATTTTTCCAAGGTGCTATGGGATTTCCTAGCTCTTATTTCTATTTTCTCATCACCATCTCCTTTCATATTTTGAGGAAATATTTGTTTAGGTATAATATTTTTTTTGCAGTATTTGAAATCCAAATATTGCAATATCGTGGTACAACACAAAAGCAGAAATGTGAAAAAATGTACCATAATCTATTTATATTTAATTACGTAGCTTGAATGAAGCATACATATAAATATTTTAAACATATATATGCTTATAAAAAAGTTCAACCTAAGTATTTCATATAAATATGCATTTAAAATTATTTTGCCTACCAACTCTCTGAAATCCATGTAGCTATGGGCACAATATGCTGAACGACTGACAGGTTAAGATTCAGGGAACTGGAGTATAAACTCTGGCACAAAGAAGCAAGTTATTTATAGTAGCTTCTCTGAAATTCTTTCCTTAACTATAGAACGATGGAGTTGGACTTGATAATACTTAAATCCATTTCTTATACTAATTTATGTAAGTCAGTGATTCCAATAAGAAGTTTAAAAATTACTTTTGCCATATGGTTAACAATGTGAATTTTAACTGGATTTGGATCTCTATTTGTTGCTATATCTATTCTTATCTCAAGTAAGCACAGGCCTAGTTGGATATTCCAAGTTCCCTTAAAACCCTTCAGACTATTTACTGTGTACTTTTTTCAATCGTAATGTGTAGCAGCCAATTGTAATTATAGCAACCAAAATGTATGTCAGTAGAGTACTTAGGAATTTCAGCAGTGCCATCTCCATACCCAGCTTTATTTTTCCCTCCCCAGAGTTGCGACATTGTAATATAATAGTCATGAAAGTAATCTCCAAAGTTAGATTCTTTGGCTTAAAATCTCATCTCTGCCACTTTTTGACTACTTGACTTTGGGCAAGGCATTCTCTCTGTGCTTCAGTTTCTTTAGCTATAAAAAGAAGATAACCTGTTTCAGTGGAAAGTTCTGAGGAGTTCATGATTTTGTACCCAAAGTGCTCAAAATAGTGCCTGGCACATAGTAAATTTTCTACACATGTTCATTATTTCTTTGCTTCTTATGTGTCTGCCGCATTAGAATTTCAGCCCTGCAAGAACAGGAAACCCATCAGCCTTGCTCATCGTGGTCACAGGTGCTCTGCTGAGTCTACCTCTTTCTCCTCCTCCTCCTTCTCTTGTTGAAGTAAAATTCACATAACATAAAAACCATTTATAGTGTAATGTTCAGTGGCATTTGGTGCATTCACCGTGTCGTGCATCCATCACCTCTGCCTAGTTGCTTAAATGCTCTTTATCATGTGAAGGAAGTTCCTTTCTATCTCCAGTTTGTTGAGTGTTTTCATCATTAAATGGTATGGAATTTTGTCAAATGCCCTTTTTGCATCAATTGAGATCATTATGTGGTTTTTTTCTCCATTCTATTAATGTCATATCAGTGTAATTGATGGATTGTTTATATGTTGAACCACTCGTGCATTTCTGGGATAAATCACACTTGGTTGTGAAATATAATCCTCTTAATAAGCTGCTAGATCTGGTTTGCTAGTATTTTGCCAGGGATTTTTGCTTGTATATCCATAAGGGATATTGATCTAGAGGTTTTATTCTTATGATGTCTTTAGCTTGGGTAGAATGTTAATGCTAGTCTCATAGACTGAGTTAGGATATATCCTTTCTTCTTCTATATATTTGGAACTGTTTGAGAAGAGTTTGGTGTTAATTCATTAAATGTAGAATTCACCAGTGAAGTCATCTGGTCCCAGTCTAGTCTTCTTGTCTTCTTGGTAGTTTCTTCCTTCTTTCCTTCCTCCCTTCCTTCCATCTTCCCTCTCTCCTTCCTTCCTTCCTTCCTTCCTTCCTTCCTTCCTTCCTTCCTTCCTTCCTTCCTTCCTTCCTTCCTTCCTTCCTTTTCTTTTCATTCTTTTCTTGATTGCTTATTAATCTTTTTATGTGTTAAAGATCTGTTCCAATTTTCTGTTTCTTCTTGAGTCAGTTTTGGTAGTTTGAGTGTTCCTAGGAATTTGTCAATTTCATCTCGGTTATCTAATTTGTTGGTGGATAATTATTCAAAGTATTTTCCTGTAATTCTCTTTATTTCTATAAAATTAGTAGTAACGTCCCCACTTTTATGTGTGGCTTTAGTAATTTGATTCTTCTCTCATTTGTTTCTTCATCAGTCTAGCTAAAGGTTGGTCAATTTTTTTAACCCTTTCAAAGAACCCACTTTTGGTTTTGTTTATTCTATTGTTTTTGTATCCTCTATTTCATTTAACTACAGTTTAATTTTTATTTTGTCATTTTTCCTAGCTTTGGGTTTAGCTTGCTCTTGTTTTTCTAGTTTTTTAATGTCTAAAGGTAGGTTATAAATTTGCTACCTTTTTTCTTTTTCAATGGAAACATTTATAGCTATAAATTTTCCTCTGAGCACTGCTTTCACTGGATCCCATAGATTTCAGTGTGTTGTGTTTTCATTTTTGTTCATCTCAAAGTATGTTCTAATTGTACCTGTAGTTTATTCTTTTGTCCATTGATTGGTTAAGAGTGTATCACTTAATTTTCACGTATGTGTGAACTTTCCAGTTTTCCTTCTGTGATTAATTTCAACATTTATTCCATTATTGTTAGAAAAGATATTTTGTATGATTTCAATCTATTAAAATTTATTGAACTTGTTTTGTGGTCTAACATATGGCCTATGCTAGATAATGATCTATGTGCACTTGAGAACGTGTATTCTGCTGCTATAAGGTGGAGTGCTCTGTATATGTCTGTTAGGTCTAGTTGTTTTATACCATTGTTCAAGTCCTCTATTTCCTTATTGATTTTTTGTCTAGTTCTATCCATTATTGTATGTGGAGTATTGAAGTCTCTAGATATTTTTGTAAGACTATTTCTATTCAAGTCTGTCATTTTTTGTTTTATATGTTTTCGGTATTTGTAATGTATGATATGTCTATAATTGTTATATATTTATGATGGATTGACCCTTTTGTTGATATATATATAATTTTTTATCTCTCCTAAATTTTTTTCTTAAACTCTATTTTATCTGACATTAACATAGTAAAATAAGCTCTCTTTTACTTACTATTTGCTTGGAATATCTTTTCCCACCCTTTCACTTTCAATCTATTAGTGTCTTTGGATCTAAAGTGAGTCTCTGTGTAATTAGATTGTATTTCTTCTTATCCATTCTTTTGATCTCTGTCTTTTAATTGTGAAGTTTGATCCCTTTATATTTAAAGTAATTACTGAACTAGGCTGATGCCACAGCACTCTACCCAGGGCAACAAAGTGAAAGTCTCTCAAAAAGAAAAAAAATAGATGCTTGACAACACCATTAAATGTGTACCTCTTTCCTCCCAAAATATTTACAAAAGGTGCAAAACCAGGGTTTTATTAACAGTAGTATGATTCACTAAAATGTGATGCTAAGGAAAACTATGCATTTGTTTAAAAGAATGAAGTAAATATATAGACATATATAGTGATAGGTAAACACACACAAGCACACACATTTTTATACACATACCATGGAAATCTCTCTCCAAGACATATTGCTTGGTATAGGAAAAAGTTATAGAATAAACAGAGTATAATAAAATCTGTGATTTAAAAGGAAAAAAAGACTCAAAACAATGTATTTATGTACATACATACATATTTCATGTGCAGAAAACTCTTGAAGGCTACTTATCAAACTCAGAAAGAAATGAGATGGGGAAAGGGGAATGTTTTTATGTATTACCTGTATAATTAAAATATTTTTCTTTTAAAAAATAAAAAAAATAAAGTAATTACTGATTAAAAAAGGACTCACTTCTGCCATTTTGTTATTTCTTTTCTATAAATCTCAAAACTTTTTTTTTATTTCAGCATATTACGTAGGCACAAATGTTTAGGTTACATATATTGCCTTTGCCCCATGCAAGTCAGAGCTTCAAATGTGTCCATTCCCCAGATGGTGCGCACTACACCCATAGGTGTGAATATATACATCCCTTCCTCCCTCCTCCCACCTGCCTGATACCTGATGAATGTTATTACTGTATGTGCACATAGTGTTGGTCTGTTAAGTTAGTTAATACCAGTTTGATGGTGAGTACATGTGGTGCTTGTTTTTCCATTCTTGTGATACTTCACTTAGTAGAATGGGCTCCAGCTCTATAATAAATAGTAAGGAAAATAAACAAACCTATATGACAGTTTATCTGTACTCAGGTGAATGAGTTTTTAAAGTACAAGAATGTAGTTCAGGACATTTCTAAGGATGAAGTTC
>CAUYSK010007408.1:0-12851 GCA_963575035.1 Avahi laniger | reverse complement strand
CTGCCTCAGCCTCCCGAGTAGCTGGGACTACAGGCATGCGCCACCATGCCCAGCTAATTTTTCTATATATTTTTAGTTGTCCAGCTAATTTCTTTAGTAGAGACGGGGTCTTGCTCTTGCTCAGGCTGGTCTTGAACTCCTGAGCTCAAATGATCCACCCGCCTCAGCCTCCCAGAGTGCTGGGATTACAGGCGTGAGCCACCGTGCCCGGCCATGAAGAGATTCTTGATTAGTGCCTTGGTGGCTGTAGCTGGTCCTGCCTCATCCTCTGAGAACCTTCCTTAAGCCCCTAGGAGACACTAGAGTCCTCCGCCAGGCACTAGCCTGTCTTTCTGGCCTTCCAGTTGGCTCTGCCTGGAGAGTCAACAGTGAAATGCAAACTTAGGAACCATGTCTTGGATGTTGCCTACTCAGCTTTTCTTATTTAATTTAGGATAGGAGTTATAAAAAGGATAAAATCTTTTGATACACATAATCCTTTTTTATTTCTTTTATCCTAAAGATACATTTTTTAAAAATGGGTCTTTATAAATATGAACCCACATGATTTCCCTTCCTCGCCCTCATTTTAAACCAACATTGGCTCTTGAAAACTAAGCCTGTTTTTTTCTTGGCACAAGGGGGACTTCATGGTCTTATTCCATCTGGGCTCCCTTATCCAAGCAACACCACTTACAAGGCCAATGGCATTTGTCAAGCTGGCAGCTAAGTCTTTGTGCACTTGTACATCAAATCTGGAATGGAACTTTTTTGGATAGGGGTAAGTTATACTATAGTGTGTTTGAGTGCAGAAAAAAATTTGAGTATAGGAAGCACTTATTTGGGTCTTTTATAGTTATGAAAATAGATATACTATATTTTTTATTACTATCTTTACATGTATATACATGTGTATATAAATAGATTCATTATATGTGAGTTTATAACACAGATTTATGGCCATGAGAGTAAGAGTTCAATGTGTCAACAGAACTTACAGCCCTCTCTCACACTGAATTCTTTACCCTCAGACAATCTCCTCACTACTCCCTTGAAATTATTTAATTATCAATGATCTGCTTTCAGGCAAATTCAGTTTTTTCACTTTTGAGACTTAATACTTCATTATTTTTTTCCTTAAAGTTTGAGAAATACAGAAAAACCTGTAAGTATAAGACTACCATATTGATACATTTTTAGTCTTTTTCCATGCATTTCTTACAAAAATTAGATGACATGTCACATAATTTTGTAACCTGCATTTCACTTAAGTAAACATTGTGGGAGTTTATCATGACATTACTTTTTTAACATGTAAGAAATTTCAAGGCTTAAAATTTAACAAGTATAGAAGAGGTAATTGAAAATTTAGTCTTTCTTCTATCTTGAGAAACATTCTTAATGGCTGCATAATAATAGGCTTTCATAAAGATGTACCACACATCCAGGTTGAGCATCCCTAATCTGAAGATCCAAAATCTGAAATGCTCCAAAATCTGAAACTTTTTGAGCACTGATAATGACACTCAAATGCTTATTGGATCATTTCAGAGTTCAGATTTTCAGATTAGAGATGTTCAACTGATATAATGCAAATATTCCCAAATCCAAAAAAAAATCCAAAATCTAGTCCATTTCAAATAAGGAATACTCAACCTGTATTATTTATTTAGTTTTTAAGAGACAAGGTCTCACTCTGTCACCCTGGCTGGAGTGCAGTGGCCCGATCATAGCTCATTTAACCTCGAATTCCTGAGCTCAAGCAATCCTACCACCTCATCCTCCTAGTAGCTAGAACTACAGATGCATGCAACAATGCCCAGCTATCTTTTATTTTTTGTGGAAAAGAGGTCTCACTGTTGCCCAGGAACTGGTCTTGAACTCCTGGCCTCAAGTGATCCTCCCATATCAGCCTCCCAAAGTTACGTGGATTATAGGTATGAACCACTACACCCAACCCTCAACTTGCGTTATTTTTAATTCATCTCTAGTTGTGATTTTGGTTTTTTGTTGTTTTATTTTGCTATTTATAAATACTGTGATTGAACAGTATTGTTGAAATAACTTTGGGTCAACCCTGATTTTTCTATTAAGGATAAATTTCTTGAATCTCCTTTCTTTCCTTCCGTCCTTTCTTGATTTCTTCTTCTCTGACCTCTTTCTTCATCATCTCTTTTCCCTGCTACAAAATGCATTTATCACTCCAGCATCAACTCCTTTTCCTGTGCCTTTACCTACTATGTCGTAATGTTCCCAGGTATCCATACTCAGTCCCTGCTCCTTCCCTGTATTCTCTCTCTCCAGGCGCCATACCTGAAAGATCATATACAGAAGATAAATCCTTATCTTTCTTTCCTTCATCTATGTTCTCATTATTTTTAGCTCAACCATCTGTTTTAAACCTCTGAGCTTCAGATTTAATGTGAATGAGCCTGTGGTTAAAGAGCTTAAAAAACTGCTATGTTAAAGGGCCGAATAAGTATAGCCTCTAAATTCTGGTGACAAAAATGGGGGTTGAGGTAATAATGTTGGGGGTCAGAGTGGGACCAGGTTAAAAGCTATCAATGGCTGTTTTGAGTATTACTGTCAAGCTGCTATTTTAGGCATGGATTTAGGCTCCAGCAGATAAAAGTATTTTTTTCTCTTTACAAGTTATATTAAAACCTACACCTATATAGGAAGGTAATAATTAATTTATATATAACATTTTGATTTAAAGATCTCAGAATTCTGGACCATCTAGGTCTCAGTAAATAACCAGAGTATACACATTAATTCTTCTTGATCATGTTCTATAAGTAGTATGAGAATATAATTCCTATATTTAATTATTTGTGAAAATGAACTAAATTAGATTTTTAAGAATAGAGGTGCTTGCTTTGTAAAGTTTCAAAATAGAGATAGCATCAAGATAACAAGATTTTCTTTTCACTTTTTTTGCAGGGATGGAAAATAAAGTGAAGCAGTGTTTTATCATGTGTATTTCATCAGGCTGTCTTGAAATTTAACTAAAAATATGACTGCTCTTTCTTCAGAGAACTGCTCTTTTCAGTACCAGTTAAATCAAACAAACCAGCCCCTAGATGTTAACTGTCTGCTATTTTTTATCATACTTGGGAAAATATTATTAAATATTCTAACACTAGGAATGAGAAGAAAAAACACCTATCAAAATTTTATGGAATATTTTTGCATTTCACTAGCATTTGTTGACCTTTTACTTTTGGTAAACATTTCCATCATATCCTATTTCAGGGATTTTGTACTTTTGGGCATTAGGTTTACTAAATACCACATCTGCCTATTTACTCAAATTATTTCCTTTACTTATGGCTTTTTGCATTATCCAGTTTTCCTGATAGCTTGTATAGATTATTACCTGAATTTCTCTAAAACCACCAAGCTTTCATTTAAGTGTCAAAAGTTATTTTATTTCTTTACAATAATTTTACTTTGGATTTCAGTCCTTGCTTATGTTTTGGGAGATCCAGCTATCTACCAAAGCCTGAAGGCACAGAATATTCATTCTTATCAGTGTCCTTTCTATGTTAGCATTCAGAGTTACTGGCTGTCATTTTCCATGATGATGATTCTATTTGTGGCTTTTATAACCTCTTGGTCAGAAGTTATTACCTTGGTACAGGCTATTAGGATAACTTCCTATATGAATGAGACTATCTTGTATTTTCCTTTTTCATCCCAATCTAGTTATATGGTGAGCTCTAAAAAAATACTCTTGTCTAAGCTCATTGTCTGTTTTCTTGGTACCTGGTTACCATTTGTAGTACTTCAGATAATTATTCTTTTATTTAAAGTACAGATTCCAGCATATATTGAGATGAATATTCCCTGGTTGTACTTTCTCAATAGTTTCCTCATAGCTACAGTTTATTGGTCTAATTGTCACAAACTTAATTTAAGAGACATCGCGTTACCTGTGGATCCATTTGTCAACTGGAAGTGCTGCTTCATTCCATTTATAATTCCTAATCTTGGGCAAATTGAAAAGCCCATATCAATAATAATTTGTTAATATGTTGTCATATTAAAACTAATTAAAACAACTATAATAAGAATTGTGATTTTACAGACCAGGTGTGGTGGCTCACACCTGTAATCCTAGTACTTTGCGAGGCCAAGGTGGGAGGATTGCTTGCGCTTAGGAGTTTGAGGCCAGCCTGAGCAAGAGCGAGACCCCATCTCTACTAAAAATAGAAAAAATAGTCGGGTATCGTGGGGCACACCTGTAGTCCCAGCTACTTGGGAGGCTGAGGCAGGAGAACTGCTTGAGCCCAGAAGTTTGAGGTTGCAGCACACTATGACGACAGACATCACTACACTCTAACCAGGGTGACAGAGCCAGACTGTCTCAAAAAAAAAAAAAAAAATCATTTTACAAATGGAAAAGAACTCATGACACATAAAGAAATGAACTGAACTGAAGCCCCCCCCACAACTTTGATACCTTTTCAGAATGTGTCTTTGGGGCTGTGATATTAAAATGTATTTTAAAAGCAATCTCATGAAGTTTTTATACTTGTTTAAGAACACCGTGTACCACAAATATTAATTTGTTATTAACACAAAAGTGAAATGAGTTAACATTTGGCCATACTGATGTTTGTGTTACCCAAAAAACTACTGAATGCAAACTGTTGTAAACCTGAGGTTTCACTGCCAACCCTAAGATACAGACTTAAATAAACATTTTTATCATATTGAGCAAGAAAATCAAAATCATTTTCTTAAAATGTAAGTGTAAGGAGATTAACTCATTTTTAATTTAGCTAATTAAAAAAATGTTCTTAATGCAAATATTTTTGGAAGAAAAGAATTTCAGCAGCTCACTTTACAGAATTGGGACTAGTAACTAGATCTCTTTCCATGACTTACCAGATTCATTTTGAATTATGACGTACTTGCATGTCAAATCATAATCACATTAGCAGTGTATCACTAAGTAAAGCAGGGTTTCTTATCCTCTGGTCTCTTGACGTTTTGGGTTAGATAAATCTTTGCGGGGGCAGGGAGGGGGCTGACCTGTACATTGCAGGATGTTTAGCAGCATGCCTGTCCTCTGCCCACTAGGTGCCTGTAGCATACCTCCTTCCCCAGTAGTAACAATTAGAAATGTCTCTAGACAACGCCAGACCTCCCCTGGTAGGTGGGTATAATTGCCCCCAGTTAAGAACCACTGGAGTAAAGCAACGTAACTGGCAGAATAATCTGAAGTCACTTTATGAAGTAAGCTACACAGATACTTTGATCATTTACAAATGCTGCATAAATCTGAACCTACCTTTTCCTAAACTGGTGGCTTTTTTTGGACATTATAGTAAGATACATTTTTTACATCATGACCCATATACTTCATTTATATATGTATATAAGTATGTCACAGCAATACCCTTGAATATTATGCACAAATACATTTTATAGTGTCGTTTTAATGCTGGTTCTGATCCACTAAATTGAATTCATGATACACAAATGGATTACTTTCCATTATTTGAAAAATGTCCTAAAACAAGTGCAATGGAGCATTAATAATAGCCAAGATTTCGGAAGTGCTTTCTGTGTGCCAAGCATCGTCTTAAGTGTTTTACATGCAGCAACTGATTTAATCCTCACAACTCTCTGATGAGTACTATTATTATCCCTTTCTTAAAGATAAGGAGATTAAAACACTGAAGTTAAGAAACTCACTTAAGATCATAAACTATTAGTAGTAAATGGGGGAAGCTGGGATTCAAACCCAAAAGTCTGGCTCCAGAGTTCATGCTCTTTACCACTGTCCTACACTGCCTTTTGTTAGTCCCACTCATTGTCTCTCAAGGGAATAGTTTCAGAGTCGAATGTGAAGAATGTCGTTTTGTAACTGTCACCTGGCAATGTATAATGCCCATGAACATCTTAAGGCTTTACAGTCCTGTAGTGAAGAAACCCATTTACTTACACAAAAGTCTTTTTAGTTAGCACTAGCCATCTACAAGTTTGGGAATGCTGCTGGATAGTTAGGAATCGAGTTGCAAGTAATACAAACCCAACCTGAGCCATTGTAAGAAAAAGCTGAATATTGGAAAGACAACATGGCAAACGGCAAGGAGAATCTCTCTAGGATGTCAGTTTCTGTTTGTCCACATCGTGGGCATTCTGCTAACAGTTCAGGACTTGTGTTATTCCAACTTAAAGCATCTTCTAACTTCAAATATAAAATCCCAGGGACCCAAGGAATGACTGGCCTGACTGGAATCATATGCCCACCCCTACGCTCAGGTCTGTTAACAGAAGAACATGGCAAGGAAGAGAAATAACCACCATAATGAGTGGTACACTATTAAAAAAATACTTAGGAAAAATAGGAATAAAAATCACATTGTTCTATAAAAATTGAATGCACATAGAGCCAACTGTGTATCCAAAGTTCGGCAGAAGTAATCCTATGCTCAAGGGAATAACAGGGCGTGTTTGAAAGTTTAGTAGAACATTTAAAACTGGCCCCCTTTCCTTCTGTACCTTTTTCCTCTGAATGTATTGCCTTCAAATTGGCCATAACATGGGACTGAAATACTTCAAAATATGTTGAATTTAATTATTAATAGTAAACATTTATACTCTTTCTTTGCAGATTTTAAATCAGAAGACTTTATTTCAAACCTCTTATTAAGCTGTTTGTTTAGAGGATTCCCCATGTCTCACAAGCTTAAAAAAAAAATTATTCAATAGACCAGCCAAATGGAAGAGGCTTTTATTTGTAAAGAAATGAACTTACAACTGGTCTACAATATATTATTGTAATATAAACAATATAAATAAATGATCCTGTAGGCCCACTAATCTTCCATCCAGACCCACATGAAGCAATGTTACAACAATATTCTATGTGAAAATGTGCAGGTAACAAAGGTGCAATTACAAGCAAATTTAAGCAGCAGAGTATAAGGTGCTTTAATTTAATAGTTAATGTTGCCATCAACAAACATTTGAATGCTCAATTTTACTTCACTGAATACAGACACAAATATGAAAATCTAAATTCATACACATGCTACTTGTTAATATGAAAGTGCTTTTTTTTAAAAAAATACACCAAATGGACACTTTTTACATAGATCAGGTGTGCTCTTATAATGCAAAATTAACTTCATTTTCAGGTAATACATTTTAAAACTGTAGCTATCAACACCAATCTAGGAGCTCTAATGCTAAGAGTACTAAACTATTTCATTTCCTTTAAGGAGGACTCTAATACAAGATCCAATGTAAAGAATACATCTATATATAATCTTAACATTTGTTTTTTGTAAAGATAAAGTTTTCTTTCCCCTTGGTGATGCTTTGTTCATCCTGGGTGGATCATCTTTTGAGGTTTTAATAACATGAAAGTCCTGTTTTAGAACAATGGGAGGAACCAAAAGGAGGAATTAAAAAAAATGGTTAACATGTGCTTGAAGCATCAAAAAAAAAAAATGTTTATCACAATTTTCCTTTGTTAAAATTATCAACAAAAAATTATTTTTAATAAGATGATAAAAAGTATAAAAAGTACTGATTTCATAAAGAGGCTTGGAATGCCAGTCACCACTGTCGTATCCATCCCCGTCCACTGCAGTCTATAAATCCAACCTTCCTGCAAACGTGATCCTCACTTTGAGGACAGTTTTTGGAACTTACTTGACTTTCTTTTTTCTTATGGGAAAAATATAAAGACCAAGCTTTTGAATAGGGTGATTGGAAATCTACTTTAAACAACTTAAAAATTATAATTCCAAAATTATACCATCTTTGCACATTCAGTTGACTTTTTAAAACTTAAGAATCCATATAAAGTATGCAATTGATATTTTAACAACATAAAATATTTTAAAAATTAGGTACACTTTAAAAGTAATTTTTAATCAGTACGTACCATGGAACAATTTTTTAAAACCCAGACCATCTGACTACTTATATGTTAGTTAGTGTTCCTGTTTTCAATTAGTTTGACAGATTCTAGCATAGCTTCTAACTCAACACTTACTTGAACGTTTTCCTACTTTAAAAAGTGCAACTATGATGCACAAAATTTTTTTAATATTTTATATTTTCATTTTGTATCTTTATGGAGAATGTCAGTATCAACTGATGTTAATATTTAAAGATATATCAATAGGAATTACAGTGTGATTCACAGAATCCCAGAGTGACAAGGGACCTTTATCCAATAAATAACTGATTCTCCCATTCAATGTTACTCCCCAAATACTTGTCAATTCAAGCATGGAACTGTTTAGTGTTTACCAATTCTGCAATTTAAAGGACACCCTTTTACTATGCAATATATGTGTTTTTTATTACTGATTCTTACACATCTTTAAAAGGTGGATATTTTAATAGCCTTAAAATACAGTAAAATTTATTTCGTGTACTCTTTCTTGCTTTAAAAACAAAGAAAAACAAAAAACAAGCCTGTTCCAGTGCTCTCCTTTGAGATTTTTCAGTTTTGGAAAGCTGCTACACTGCCAATATTGGGTAAAAAGCTTTTGTAGTTAAAAATGTACAGTATCAACCCTTCGTTGACAATTTTTGTATGTATTCATATGTTCAGTGCTTAACCGATAAGCAGCACTTGGGGAAATGTCTTCATTTGCTTGTGCATATGAATGTTCTACCTTACTCTTTAGGAGAACACTGAAGGTGACCCAGGAAATGGATGCTTAATAAATAATTATGTTTTAGCAAAAATTCTTAAGTATAAAATGAACCATTAAAAAGGGAAAGAGAAGTAGGAACAACTTTAAAAATACCCCATTACGTGGCCTAGAGTCATAGTTTTAGAGCTGAGAGGTACCTTAAAGATGATTTAAACCAAAAATCAACATTTTGAGTAGTGCAGGCAACATACTGTATATTTGCAGGAGGTTAAAAACTAATTGCCCAACATGTCACACACAGCTAATTAACCAACTGGAAGTAAAACCCCAGTGTCCACACCGGTGTGTTTTTGTCTTCATTCACGATGTTAATTCAATGAGTATATTCACCTATTATTTACTATTAAAGTATTAATAGGTTATTTAATACTATCCAAAACAAAGAAAAAGAATACTTTTAAGACAAGCATTCTGGGGTCAAGGCTAGAGGATTGTTTGAGGCCAGGAGTCTGAGACCAGTCTGGATAACACAGCAAGACCCCATCTCTACAAAAAATTTAAAAATTAGCTGGGCGTGGTGGTGTGTACCTGTAGTCCCAGCTACCTGGGAGACTGAGGCAGGAGGGTCGCCTTAGCCCAGGAGTTCGAGGCTGTTGTGACTTATGATTGCACCTCTGCACTCCAGCCTGGATGGCTGAGCAAGACCCTGTCTCTTAAAAAAAAAGACAAGAATTCTGAACAAAGATTTTAAACACTGGATACTTCTGGTATATTTGAGGCAAGACTAAAAAACTCTGTCTACAATAGGTTGATTTTTTTTTTTTCGCTGATGACTAGAAGCCCACCACTCTCTTATAAACACTATCTTTCACCACTGTCAGTTAAAGCTCCACAAAACATGGACTTAACACTGATAACATTCCATAAAGTATACATTTTAGGGCATTAAATAATGGCAATCATCAATCCTTAAGATGATTACTGAAGTAAATTTAAATGGGTGGTCTAAAAGGACTCAGTACCTTACTCTTATATTTAATTAAAATTATGCCATGTTAGCATAATAGGTATTTTTAAATTATATTGATCTTTTTCCCAAATAAAAATTCATTCATTACTATCCTTGTTTTAAACAACATATTTTGCTTTCCTTCTATGGATTCACACTGAACACCACCAATATCACTGATCACTGAGTGCAACAGCTGTACCTTCAAAAGGCAGTAGAAAAAAAATCATTTTTTAGGGTTTAAAGTTTTTAAGCTGGAACTTTTGTTTCATAGCTCTTCTCTAACATTTCAGATTAAAATTGTCATCTTTAAGTAAAATGAAATGTTCACAAGCTATATAAAAAGGGAAAAAATAAAACATTTGTGGAAAGCATTTCCTGAAAGTTTCCTTAAACATGACTCTTGCGAGGGGCATGTGTATGTGTCTAAGTAGGATAGAAGAGTTAGCATTAGAGAAGCTGGACTTCAGATCTAAAAAGGAGGGCACGGACTCCCTTTTAACGTTATGTTTACTACAGTGAAAATTCAGAAAAAGCCAAATGTTTTTCTCCAGAATATGATGGTAATAATTATATTTGTATTAGTGCTTTACAACTTTCAAAAAACCTTTCTCTCATAGTATAATTTTAAAATATATTAAATAATTTCTAAAAAATATGTAAAACTTTGAAAATTCTTAAAAATTTAGGAAACATATTTTCCAAAGAAGGTAATCTAATTTTAAACACTTTTTATTGAAGAAATGGCTTATATTACTATGAAGGAAACCCACACAGTGATGCACTTTACGAACTTCTAACAAATATCTTCCCAATTTTTTTAAAGATGTACAGCTTAACAAGTTGAAATTAAATTTTAGTAAGATTGCATATTTACTTTTCCTAACACTGTATTTGTGCTTATCTAAATTGAATCACAATCTTTGAGATGAAATCAAATGCTCTAAATAGATTTATAAAATACCAGTTTTGATGAATGTGAATAAACAGTTCATTTCATGATCCACACTGCCATGTACCAAAGAAACAGAGGTAGGCTTGTGTTTACTGAAATCCAGAATAGAAAAGAGAAACCTATAACTCTTAAGTCACCCAATTCTCAGATTAAGACACAACCTAACAAAGTACTACCTTAAAATGCCTTTCTTTATAACGATCTATAAGGTTGATTTAACTGTGGTATCTGAAAATGAAAACTCTTCTCTGTAATTCCAACAACTCAATTATAACAACCTGTGAATTTCTGACAAATTTTCTCCAACTATAATAGTTGTCACCTTTTCCAGAAATCAAAATCCAGAAGCTTATGTATCACTGGAACTATTAATAACCATGCTCCCAAGGACAGGGTCACTTGATAAAGAGAGTGAAACGAAGAGTTTGACTATAGGTAAGTCTTGACATGTAAAAACTATAACTTGTTTATTGCTATAACTGGGATCCAACAATTACAATTTATTATTTTGAATTATTGGTAAAGGCTGTATCTATGCTAAACACCTTTGCTCAGTTAATTGTGCTATCCTCTTGAGTTTGGAATGCTTTTCCTATTTGTTTCCTTCTCCACTTCTCTACCCTTCTCCCCAGAAAACCTTCCTCAGAGACCCACTAGTTACAAAAGCGTTGCGAAAGAAACAGACTGAGCAAACATTTTGCATACGTGGGCCAGTTTCCACTGCCCCAACGTTTTACTGAAACATAACTGTTAGGTATTTGACAGCCCTGCCCCAGCTGCCTCCCTCCCTAAAATTAGCCTTAATACAAAATCCTCTCTAAGGATTTTCAGGCAAAGGTCTCTCTAAGAAGAAAGTTTTCATGCAGTTTTCTTGGGGCTGTCAGAGGCCTTAGGGAAGATAGTGGAGTGAGGCCCTTTCCTGCCATCAACTAATGTTCAATGCCAGTAGGCTGTATGTGTTCCTGCAATTCACCAAGGGTGAGTCTTTAAATCACAAAATATAACCAGGCTGTTCTGTTGAAAATATATCTTTAAAACATTTTAACAATGTGTCCAGTCAGGAATTTCATCCACTGGATATGGCTGTAAGGTCAGCGTCATTCAGATCAATCTATTAATATAATGGTTTATTCTTTCAAAAATTGCTTATACACATAAAATATAGGCATATAAGCCTAAAACTATATGCCTATATGGCCCCCATTCCATACTTGTGCCACTGCAATAGCAAAACCCTGAAAATGTAAATAATGGACTTTAAGACATTTAACTGAACAAGCCAGTAGTGAGAGGGCACTACAATAGATTTCAAGCTAAGGCTTATATTTCTGAATAAATGTCTGATTATAATTTTATATGAAGATTAGCCATATCAAAAATTATCCAAAGGCAATGGTCACAATAATACTTGTGTCATACAGTTTTAAGTGTTTCAACATACCAGAAAACAAAAATAAACAGTGGAATGCCTAATAATAAAATTATTTCTATTTTAAACTAGGCAAAGCATGAATATTCACTTCAAAAGTGCAGAAATTTGTTCAGTGTTGAAGTGGGGCTCTAAACTAACAAGGATGGCAGGGTCTCCTTGTCTGCCTCTTTCCCATTCTCAAGCTTCTTCATGAACATTTCTTTCCTCCCATTCCACCTTCTGTACTCCTGGGTGACAGCTCTTAAACTGGGACTAAAAAGAAAAAGTTCTGTTTGCAGCGGTCCCCAACCTTTTTGGCACCAAAGACCAGTTTCATGGAAGACAATTCTTCCATGGACAAGGGTGGGGTTGGGGGTGGGGATGGTTTGGAGATGATTCAAGAGCATTACATTTATCGTGCAATCAAACCTCTCTGCTAATGATAATCTGTATTTGCAGCCATTCCCCACAGCTAGCATCACTGCCTCAGCTCCACCTCAGACCATCGGGCATTAGATTCTCAAAAGGAGCGCACAACCTAGATACCTCACATGCGCAGTTTACAGTAGGGTCTGTGCTCCTGTGAGAATCTAATGCCACTGCTGATCTGACCAGAGGTGGGGTTTATGCAGTGATGTGAATGATGGGGAGTGGCTGTAAATGCAGATGAAGCTTTGCTTGCTTGCCCGCTCATGTCCTGCTGTGCGGCCTAATTTTTAACAGGCCACAGACGAGTACCAGTTTGTGGCCCAGGGCTTGGGGACCACAGGTTTAGAGGATTCCACAGCAAATTAAAAGTAACATTGGTGAGGGGGGCAAGGGCAACATAACCTAAACATGTGTACCCCCATAATATGCAGAAAT
>CAUYSK010007407.1:0-27060 GCA_963575035.1 Avahi laniger | reverse complement strand
TTTAAGAAACAATGGTGATATAGCACCTCTTGTATACTCCTGGATAGAGCTGGAACGCATTCTACTAAGTGAAGTATCCCAAGAATGGAAAGACAAACACCACATGTACTCACCATCAAATTGTTATTAACTGATCAACACCTAAGTGCACATATAAGAATAACATCCACTAGATGTTGGGCAGGGGGGAGGGGAGAGGAGGGAGGAGGGGACGGATATATGCATACACAAAGAGTGCAATGAGCACCACCCGAAGAATGGACATATTTGAAACTTGGGCTTGGGGGGGGCAAGGGCAACATACGTAACCTAAACATCTGTACCCCCATAATATGCTGAAATAAAAAAAAAAAGGTTAATCTGAGGTGGTCAGTTAGCTAAATTGGTTAGAGCATAGTGCTAATAAAGAGGTTAATCTGCTAGCAGTGTACAGAATGATTTAGAGGGGAAGAGTGAAGCAAGGGAAAATAGTTCTGGCACAAAATTTTAGTATGTCTGAGATATTATAAAGAAATAATTGATAGTATTGGTATTTGATAATTGATAGTATGTAGGGGCTGATTAGAAGAAAAATATAAGGAATAATCATAGATGTTTTTGACATTCCTGCCCTGGAAGATTTGTGGGAAATGATGATACCAATGACAGAAAAATGGAAGGTGGAGAAAGAATTGCTTTTTTGTTGTTGGAGAAGGGGATGGTGGATAAACTCTGTTTTAGGTATATTCAGTTTGAGGTGATAGCAAAATCCTCAAGTATAAATGCTATATAGACAGCTGGGAATGAAAGAATAAAACTGGAGATACAGTTTAGATATTAGTTTCATTGAAGTAATAGTTGAAACCATAATTTTATCATTAATCTTAGTGAGAATAAAACAAAGTGAAGGCATCATTATTATTACTTTTTAAGTTTACTGCATCCACCTGGAGTCCTTTCAGTCACTTGAAAAAATTTTGTAATGCTTGGACTTGGATAAAAATTCTCTAATAAACTCTGATGAGTGAAGAAAAGATAAGAAGTAATATGCTTAACGTTGTACTTTATCATGGTCATCAATTCAATACACATTTGTATATTAGGAACTCTATTTATAAAGTAATTAATTTCTGTGCATGTATATTTTAACAATGGGGTGGCCAAATTCCTCCTATATCACTTTTGGTACTGCTTCCATTTTATCAAAGATTCCCATCTATAGTTTTAGGGTAAAATCTAGGTATATCCCAATCATCTCTTTATAACATCAATTATTTTTGAGTCTATTTCCTCTCACTTTTTATGGCTATGTTGAAAATGTAAAATTTACTATTTTCATGCTACCATTTTCTTCGTTATGCTATCTCTATGTGATTTTCATCTGTGAATTGGAAATCAACATTATTTGCTCACTTTTTCATTTCACAGTATATTTCTTATTATGAAAAAGTCATTTAAAATGTAAAGATTTCAAAAGTTAGTTGACATTAATGAAAACTAAAGAATAGTCAACATTCTTTTTCTGCTCACATAGTAAATGTTATGATGATTTCCCTACATCTGTTTCACCCACATCCCATTATGTGGCAACGATGTGGTTTTGTTGGGCCGAGCCTATCAGGTAGTCCCACTCTCTTGGTACAGTGATAGGTTCAGGTTAGTCAGACCTAAGTCATCAGAGCATGGTCTGCCCTGGCAGCCACGGGGATGAATAAAAGGTACTTGAATCAGTGCACAGTTCAGGGCTTCTGTTGAATGGATATAAGAGGAGACCAGCTCAGATACGGAAAGGCCCTGATTGTTTTTGTCAGCCGTATTATGTCCGCGAAAGAAATTATTGTTAAGTCAACACCATGGACGGTGAAGCCCAAGTCCAGAATGAAACTGAGTTCCTGACAAAGCTAGGCTGCTGGATCAACCAATCCTGAAATCTTATCAATTTCTGAATTTTCTACTTACATGAGCCAATAAATTTCCTTATTGTTTGTCTTTCTGTGTTGAATTTTCCTTTATATATTACTGTAGGTATCCTAAGAGGTAGAGCTTTCTTTCTCTATTGTAAGCTAACTATTGTTACAGGGAAAAGTCCTATATATGCCATCTTTACACCTCTGTACTCAGCTCTTTCTTCTTCACTAAACTACTCATGGCAGTTGCACAAGGCTTTGAAATTGAGCCTTATTTATCCATCGCTTACATGCAAGGAGTGTCTGTTATCATTCTCATAGTCTTTCTTACAAATGAGCTCATTTCCTTAGGGGTGTTATGGTCTTCTGGGATTTCTAAACCTTGCTGTTGTTTCTTGAAGGAAAATGATGTTGTTGAGGCTGCCAAAATATCCCCACTTTCAATTTGGTTTGCAAATATTCCCATTTCTTAATTCATTAACCAACACATTTTTAAAACATTTTAAAATATCTTACAAAAAGGAAAATATCCATTTTAAAAGAAGTAAACAAAGAAAAAAGCCAATACGATGTTTTTCATAATGTTGGTTCCTTATAAAACAGATGCCTAACTCATCCTCTATTAGTGCTGTCCAATAGTAATTTCTTTCAAGGTAGAAATGTTCTATATTCACACCGTACAAAACGGTAGCCCCTAGCCACATATAGCTATTGAGCACTTGAAATGTAACCAGTGTAACTAAGGAACTGAATTTTTAATTTTAATCTTAATTAATATAATAAACTAATGTAAATTTAAATTCGAATAGCCACATCTGGCTAGTGTTACCATATTAGATAACACAGCAGTAGATCAACTTTAGAATATTATAGGGTTAAATAGAACAAATGGCAAAAGAATGCTTTAGCCTAACAAGTGTACTTTTATAGTCTTTTCTTATCCTTGGGATGTAGTTCAACCTTTCTTTAATGAGTTTCTTTTTTTAAGAGATGGAGTATCACCATATTGCCCAGGTTGGGCTCGAGTGATCTTCCTGCTTCAGCCTTCCAAGTATTTGGGACTACAGGTGGGCAGGGTACCCAGTTCATTTAATGAGATTTTATTCATTTAAATCAAATTAAGTGAGACTACTGGATTTTTTTTTTTTTTTTTTTGAGACAGGGTCTCACTCTGTTGCTCAGGCTGGAGTATGGTAGCATGTTCGTAGATCACTGTAATCTTGCTGGGGCTAAAGGGATCCTCCTGCCTCAGCTTCCCAAGTAGCTAGGACTACAGGTATGCATCACCACATTCCCAAAGTGCTGGGATTATGGGTGTGAGCCACTGTGCCTCACCTTATTGGATTATTGCGTGGATTCTTCTCTCTCCCTCTAACTCATCACAGCTAACTGGTCACCAAGTCTTGTTTATCCTTTCCTTAAATATATCTTAAAGATATCCCCTCCTTTCCATCTCCATTACCACTGTTTAGATCTTATTTGACCTTTATTATTTTAATAGCTTCCTAATTTTCCTCTTTATTATCACTCTTGCTTCTTTCTATTTTACTTCCTACCTGTTCATACAGTGACTTTCCTAAAAACAATCTCACCACATCACTTCCCTGCTGTAGAATAAACTTCCCACTAAAAATGTGGACCATGATCAGCCTTATAAGCATCACTTTGAGCTCATTAGAAATGCAGAATCTCGGGCTTCATCCCAAACTAAATCAGAATCTGCACTTTATTTAATGGGATCTACAAAGGCAATTTTTATGCGCATCCGAGTTTGAGAAGCACTGTTGCAGGATGAAGCCCAAACTCCTTAGCATATCTTGGAGACTCTATATGATTTGGTCCAGCTCAGTTTCCAGCCTCATCTCCAGCATCTGCCCTTTCTGAACCTCTTAAAGCCTACACTTTAAGTCATACAAAATAATTTGCAATTGTGTGTATCCATCTTTGTTCCTCTGTCTAAATAACCTTTTTTCTAGGTCATCAAGACCCTACTGAAAACTTATTTCCTACATTTCTTCACAAGAGTTAAGTATACCCTCTTTGTACTTTCATAGATTTTTATAGACACTGCTCTTACAGCATGTAACACAATATATTGTAAGTATTTGTGTGTCTCTTTATACTAGACTGTGAATTTTTTGAGGAGATGCATTATTTCTTATACAGTTGTATGGTTCTTGATAGTTTCCAATACATGCTTGCTAGATGAATGATCTGTTTCAAAAGTGTATATTAGATAATGGAAGTATTTCATAGAATCATTACATTTGAAAGGTAAAAAGAATCTTACTGATCACCTTGTGGAGGATTTTTATTTTACAAGTACAAGAGGAAAACTGAAGCCTCCAAAGTTGAATGACTTTTCCAAAATTATTGGCATGGTAACATTTTCTCAATATGCACTAGGCACCCCATAAAATATGCAGCTAATAAACATGGTACACTTATTTTTCTCTCTCTGGTATTGAGATGAACTAAATTTCCCCCTACTAGTAAGGTAAAAACTTTAATAAATTTAGGTTATTCTTGATTTCTTCTGCTAATCCTTTCTTCACCTTTCTCTTGTGGGAAACGACAGGGCTCTTTTCTGTCTTCCTTTCAGTTTAATGTTATATGATGCTAATCAGAAAGATAGTGAAGTAATTAGGGATGCAGTGCCATCAGTACCCAGCTGATAGTAAGCTTTGCATCTCCTTTCATCAGATCTAGGATGTGGTTTCTTGAATTTCACAGTGTCTGGCAGAATAAAGAATGTGGACGAAAGCAGTTGGATCAGGCACCATCTAGATAAGACTAAAGCAATCCTCCTATGTAGAGGGAGACATTTGAAGTATACAGCAGCCAGTGACATCATGGAAAATAAATCTACCCTTTGTCTCACCCACCCTTTGTCTCTCCCACAATTTTGTGGGAAATCTTGGATTGCAGGTTATTCCTAATTTCCTAGATTTTGACCAAAACTTCTACAGTCACCTTCTACATGCTTTAAAATAAATAGATGTTATCTTTTCTTCCATTTGGGAAGCTTGCTATGATTTTATCTTCTTGCACTGTATTTCAGACCTATGTTGATGACTTCTACATCAATTATAATGCTTGTCTTACATATCCCTGAGCAGTTTGATCCATTTTTTTTTTTTGCCATGAATCTTAATTAGAAGATGGGCTTGGTATATGTTTTAGTTATTTCTGGATTCCAGCTGTGGTCAAAATCTGTTCGAGGGGAGAATATAATCAGAGTGATTTATTCTTTTGTATTGGGGAATCCATTAACTTAATTTCGACCAGCACTTAATAAATGTCTAACATGTAGGACTGTGATTATGACAGGCCTTCACTTTAGGAACATGGTTTAAATTTTAAAAGTTTCCTATATCCATTGCATATTGCACATCTGAGACTAATTCATGTTACACTAAATTTAGCATGACCATATAATGTCAGGTGCAAACTGAGATATTTTGGGTGATGAAAGGAGTTGTAATTTATCATACCCGATCAACAGATTAAACAAGGACTGTCCTGGGAAAACTGGGATAATGTCAGGCAAACTGGAATATATGGTCACCTTAATTAAATATCACTTTCTGTTATACTTGTATTTTCACATTTGTAAGTATGATAGTAATTAGGGAGCACATTGGGTTAAATATAACTATTTTATGATGCTTATTATATGTCAGGTACTACAATAAATGTGTGGTCAGATTTTAGTTAGGAAAACAGAAGATGTACATATAATCATATTAAGCAACTATGTATAGTGGAATGAATACTGGACAGAGAGCCAGGAGACCTAGATTAAAAAATTAGCCTTGAAATTCAATCACTCTCCTTGGTCAAATCATTTAACCTCTCTGAGGCTCAGTTTTCTTACTTGTGAAATGGAAGGATATTAATTCTTCATAGGATAGTGTGAGAAGGTGGTAAAAAATGTAAAGCTGAGAGTGGTGGTCCTTCCCTGTAGTACCCTCTACTTGGGATGCTGAGGGCAGGAGGATCACTTGAGCACTGGAATTCAACACCAGCATGGACAACATAGCAAGACTCTGTCCCTGAAAATAAAATGAGAAAGCACCTAACATAGTATCTGTCAAATAATGAATGCTTGATAAAGGGTTATCTGAGTTTGCTGATATTCCAGTTTAATGAAAGGCAACCAGAATGGAAGTTAGAGACTTATTCTCTTTGTAAACTTTAACTATGATGTTAGCAGCTGTTGTTATTTAATTGGTATTCAGTGTCTAGATCTATTTGCTTATTAAGGGTTTTAAATTTATTTCTGATCGCATAAAATTCACCATTTTAAGTTCTGTAAGTGGTCAGAGTTGTAATTAAGATAAAGATGTAATTGGATCCATTTGTACTCGCCATCAAATTGGTACTAACTGATCAACACTAGGGTGATCACACGGTAGAAATACTCTCTAGGGATTGAGGGGGTAAATCGACAACTAAAGGACACGGGGAGCACTATGGGGGGGGAAGGGCATGCCTTTGGCCCGCACTTGGGTGAGGCAAAGACATGGAGTGTAACTATAATGTTTGTACCCTCACAATACCCTGGAATAAAAAAAAATTAAAATTAAAATTAAAAATAAATAAATAAAATCAGGGCATGAACATGGAAAAAAATAAATAAATAAATAAGGAAGTACACACAGGTCTGCTCAACCTCACCGTCAGAACCAGAGGAAAAAAGGAAGAGACACCTAAAAGTAAAACCAATTTACTAGCTATTCTAATTCCTTCATAGTTTTAAAATATGTGAATTTTAAATTCTTTTGCGGTAAAATATCTACTTATCCCATCTGACCTAGTTTACACACACTAATTATGAATTTGGAGGATTTATTTTTCTCACGTATCTCATTTAACTCCCCTAAATTTTGTCAAATTCAGTCACTCATTACACCAAAAACATTCTAGCTAACCTCGTATATGTCAGCAGACAATGACCTTGCAATCCTGGCAGACAGGTAGTCTCCAAAGTCACATGCACAGACTCAGAAAGGTCCCAACAGAGAATTGAAGTGTCTAATAAAACAGTTTAAAAACTGTTCAGTGGAAGTTATTTGGTGCTTCAAGTTTAGAGAAAAAGCCTTTAATAATGTCAACAGATTATCTACCTACTTTTTCTGCTTCTTTGATATTTGAATACCCTTTGGTATTCAAAGGGTACGTTAGCTGTCTTGCAGAGAAAGTAAAAGAATTCTCCTTACCATTGCGGGCTCTTAGGCCTTTATCTTCTATTCCTTAACATTTATTCTCAGAATTTGACATATTTGCTGTACATATGGTAAAAATTAATTCACTATTCAAATGAATATATAACATGAAAATTCTTAACTCTTTATTCCTTATTATACTGACAGAATCCCTTTTGCATATGTGTTTTCATTAGTACTGGTTTTGGACTCCAGGTTCTTAGAGAATAGTAAATTTCCATTCATTCATTTATTCCATCATAAAACATTTACTGAGATCCTGCTATGTCTCCTGAGATACACACATGAAGTAAGCAACATCATTACCCTCGAGGAGCTAGCAATGCAGTGAGAGAGACATACATAGGATGAAGTAACTGTTACAAAATGTGGCAAAATAAAGATAGACATAGGTACAAGCTATGAGAGCAACTACTCTGTCCTGGGAGATACGAGAATGCTACAAAGAGAAGGATTTTTACCTGGACCTTGATTGATGAGGAGAATCATCAGATTGGGCAAGGTAGGTGAATAACAAGGAGAAATGCATAGAGATAAAAGAAAAATCATATGTGAAATTCAAAAGCATAAAAGGACAAAGTGTATTTGAAGAACAGGGATCATTGGAAGTGGCTAAAGCGTAGGGGGATATGTGCGTGTTGGAGAAAGGGCTGGGAAAGAGCTGGAGACAGACAAGTAGAGATGAGAAGGTAGCAGTAAGGGTCTCTATGCTAAGTAATTGAGCTTAGACTTTATTTTATAGTCAGAGAAGAGCTGTTAGTTTTTCACCAGAGAAAGAAAATGATCAGGTGAGTCTGAGAAAGATTTTTTTGGAGGATGTTCTAGAACTTTCCAGGGAAATTGAGTGTGTCAGTTGAGAAGCTCAACAAAGTTACGTAATAGAAATGTTCTTGGTTCCATTCAATAGAGTAAGAAATCCTTAAAATGTCTTCAGTCCAATGTACATCACTAGGGTCCATCAGAGATATGAGGAAGGCCTAAACTAAGATTTAAAGAATGCTTCTAAAGTTAAATCAATAGGATGTGGTAACCCATAAACATATGTGTGGGGTACCAGGAGAAAAAATGATTGAAACATTTGCCTTAGAAGACTAGACATGTTGCATAAATATGTGCTGTAGATGTTTCGATAACCCTTTATAGAGTATAGAGCAGAGTACCTTGCTCAATGAGGCTTCAAAAATTCCCTTGACTGCCCATCAGCCATCTCCTGCCCTTAGAGCAACAATTCAAATTCAGATCCTAAGTTAGAAAATGACCAAAGGTAAATCCAGTTAATTATAATTCAGATTAAGATTCTTCATCCAGTCTCTGTCCAAGTTTTGTATATCAATCAAACAAGTTTCAAAGACTTCAACATTTTGCATTAACATTTCCCAAGAGCATTTTAATATTCTTTATACCATTTAGATTTAAATTCTTTCAAGTTCTTCCCTAAAGAAAAGAAGAAACAAATCTACTTTAAAAAAATCAAAAAAGACCTGAATGGGCAATTGAAATAGTTGTGCAGCAGTCCCCAGATGAGCATAGATGTATTTATACAGATGAAGCTACTTTGAATAACTTGATGAAAGTTAAGCCAGAAAGCCCAGCAGACTATAAATTAAAGAACAGTTAAATAACAGAACATTTTTACACATTTGCAAAAGTAATGGTTATGGTATTATTTGCATCTATTTAGTAAAACTTAAAAATCATGTATTAGAGATAAAAGTAACCTTAAATACCATCTACTGTATATTCTCTATTTTAAGACATCTAATCAATGTGATTATTTTATATAGCATTACCTATCTCCATGGAAAACAAAAAGCTGTAATCAAATCAATGTAGTAATTTATAATTGGTATTTAGAATACAAATATATGGTAATACAACTCCCAAGCTATAATATTAATACAAAGAAGTAAAATTCCTCAAAAACACATCAATATAGACCCATTATTGAAAACCAGAATGCAAAAATTATATCCTAGTACACTTACACTCTGCCATAAGAAAATAAAAACCCTCTTTAAAAACTTGTAATTTATGATAGGAAAGTAATAAGATATATGTAGGTAGTCCTTCATTTGCATGATGCTACATTAACTGAAACATATGTATATTGGAACCATGTCCTTGATTTGCACAGTTCCATGGTAGCTGAGTACTGAGAAAAAGAAGAGAAAAGAAAAGGGAGAGAAGAGAGATGACATAAATTTATTGTCTGCCTCTCCCCTCTCTTGCATCTGCAATGGTCTCCCTTAGCAGTCCACTCTTCTATTCAGTCCATAAACACCTCTAGGTCTTCCCTGTTAGCACAACAACTTCCATGACCAACTTCAGCACTCAAAACCCTTTCCTAGATATTGCTACATCCATCTGGATTCTTGCCTCTGTTGACAAACATAATGAAAGGACAGATTGATGCATACTACTACTTATTCATCATCCACTCGTTTTTAAAAAATATTAAAAATTAAAATACACATACACAGGGGACTTCAAAAAGTTCATGGAAAAATGTATATTGTGAAAAAACTATGCATGATTTCAAAATTTTTTTACACCAAAATAAACTTGTACTAATTTGTTATGTCTGAAGAGAATCTAGTTGGAGGCACTAAGAAGGATAAGATATCAGTTTGAAAAGAGCCCCTATCAGAGCAATGTGAATTCTGCTGAGATCAAAGCAAGAAGAAACATCAGATTTATGCTGAAGCTTAGGTGGAAGGATAGTGAAATCGTTGATGCTTTATGAAAAGTTTATGGGGACAATGCTCCAAAGAAATCAGCATTTACAAGTGGATAACTCATTTTAAGAAAAGACTAGACAATATTGAAGATGAAGCCTGCAGTGACAGACCATCCACATTGATTTTTAAGGAAAAAATTAATCTTATTTGTGCCCTAATTGAAAAGAGCCAATAATTAACAGCAGGAACCATGGCCAACATCACAGACCTGTGGTCCCCAAACCCCGGGCTGCAGTTCGGTGCCAGTCTGTTGCCTGGCAGGAAGCAGACCACACAGCAGGAGATGAACAGTGAGCAAGCAAGCAGAGCAAAGTTTCATCTGTATTTACAGCTGCTCCCCATCGCTCTCATCACTGCATAAGCTCTACCTCCTTTCAGATCAGTGGCGGCATTAGATTCTCATAGGAACACCAACCCTACTGTAAACTGTGTATCGAGGCATCTAGGTTGCACACTCCTTATGAGAATCTAATGCCTGATGAACTGAGGTGGAGCTGAGGTGGTGATGTTCAGAATGAGAAGTGGTTGAAAATACACATTATCATTAGCAGAGAGGTTTGACTACACAATAAATGTAATGTGCTCGAATCATTCCAAAATCATCCCCCTCCCCCCGAGCCCATGGAAAAATTGTCTTCCATGAAACCAGTCCCTGGTGTCAAGAAGGTTGGGGGTGGCTGTAACAGGCATCTCAATTGGTTCAGCTTTCACAACTGTGAGCAAAGAATTAAAGAAAACTTCCACCTGATGAAGTTGCACCCAGATCAGCTACAGACAAGATCAAAGCTTTCAATGGAAATTTTAAACAAGTGAGATCATGAAGATCCTGAAGCATTTCTTTGAAGAATTATAACAGGAAATGAAATATGGTTTTACCAGTATGATCCTGAAAACAAAGTACAATCAAAGCAATGGCTACCAAGAGGTAGAAGTGGTCCAGTCAAAGCAAAAGAGGACCAGTCAAGAGCAAAGGCCATGGCAAAAGTTTTTTGGGATGCTCAAGGCATTTTGCTTGCTGACTTTCTGGAAGGTCAAAGAACAACATCTTATTATGAAAGAGTTTTGGGAAAGTTAGCTAAAACTTTAGCCAAAAATGCCCAGGATACCCTCACTAGAGAGTTCTCCACCACAACAATGTTCCTTCTCATTTCTCTCACCAAGCAAGGGCAATTTTGCAAGAGTTTTGATGAAAAATCATTTGAAATCCATCTTACAGCCCTGACTTGGGTCCTTTTGACTTCTTTTTGTTTCCTAATCTTAAAAAAATCTGTAAAGGGCACCCATTACTCTTCAGTTAATAATGTAAAAAAGATTGCATTGACCTGGTTAAATTCCCAAGACCCTCAGTTCTTTAGGGATGGATTAAATGGCTGGCATGATTTCTTACAAAAGTGTCTTGAACTTAACGTAGCTTGTGAGAACTAAAGCTTACATTTTTATTTTTATATTTTAATTCCATTTTTTCCACGAACTTTTTGAAGTTCCCTCATATAGAAAAGAGTATTTATAATATATATGCAAAGTATAAGAAATAACAAATTGGCTTAAGAAACCAAACATCCACTATGTTGACAATGGCTTTTATCAAAAAGTCCCAAAACAACAGATGCTGGCAAGAAAGGAACATTTATACACTGTTGATGGGACTGCAAACTAGTACAATAAGTAGTATGGGGATACCTTAAAGAACTAAATGTATACTACCACTTGATCCAGTAGTCCCACTACTGAGTATTTACCTAGAGGAAAAAAAGACATTTTATTTAAAAAGACACTCACAGGCGAATGTTTGCAGCAGCACAATTCGCGATAGCCAAGATGTGGAAACAACCCAAGTGCTTGTCAATACATGAGTGGATCAATAAAATGTGGTATATGTATACCATGGAGTACTACTCAGCCATAAAAAATGGTGAACTAATACCTTTTGTAACAACCTGGATGGAACTGGAGACCATCCTTTTAAGTAAAGTATCATAAGAATGGAAAAACAAAAAACACATGTACTCACTACTAAATAGAAACTCATAGATCGACACTTATGTGCACATATGGCAGTAAAATTCAATGGAAATCAAGCACGTGGGAGCAGGGAGTAGGAGATGGGTAAATTCACACTAATGGCTACAATGCAAACTATATGTGTGATGAACACACAACTTTGACTCAAACTGTACAAAAGCAATTCATGTAACCAAAATGTTTGTACTCCTGTAATATTCTGGAAAAAAAATCTAAACAATTATATCTCAATAAAGCTGTTTATAAAACAAAAACAAAAACAAAACCCTCTGTGCAAATTCCCAATCTTCTTTTTAACTCTAGAAGTTAGATAGTCTCAAATTACATCCTGAATTTTGTGTTAATCATTACCATGCTTTTTTTTAACCTTAGTGAGGTGTTATTTATTATTCTAAAAATTCTCTAAGCTTTGCAAAGCATATTGCATACAAAATTCAGCATTTATTTTATCAGCACTTATTTTTACATTATTGATTTGTTTTAAGCTGTAAATCTATTATATTTATGTCCCAACATATGTCCAATTTGACATCTATTGTGTGAACATAAAGTTCACACATACATTGGTTTTTAATTTCAGAATATTATAGGGGTACAAACACTTTGCTTTTAAAAAATAGCTTTAACAGCATATACTTATAATTCCTAATAATCAATTTTGGCTGCCTTTGAACTAGCTATTTATCTATCTATTTATATAAATAAATAGAATCTTGATGTATTTACTCTTTGTAACTTGCTGCTTATTCAATATAAAGTTTATTCAATGTAAAGTTCTTCTACATTGAGGAAGGAAGGTACCTATAAATCATCTGTTTTTATTGTCATATGACCATATGTCGTATGATCATAAATCTATTTATTTGTCCATTTTCCCTTTGATGGGCATTCAGACTGTTTTATTTACTCCCTTGAACATATTAAGGATAGTTTTATGTTCTGTCTTATAACTTCAAAATCTGTAGCATCCTGTGTATATATTTCTACGGTTTATGTTCCCTTGTCTCATTCTGAACATGGTCATTTTTGTTTAGTGCTAGACATTGCACAGGAAAAATCATATAAATAATTGAGGCCTATGATGATGTTTTCTTCCTCCAGACAGGATGTGCATTTACTCTGGTGTTCAGCTAGGAACACTAGTATTCTAAGACTGTTTTAATATAATTTTAGGAACTCAGGTAATTCAAAGCAAGGCTTCTGTCTCTGAAATACTAGTTTACTTCTGATTTATCCTTATTCCAAGACTATAGCCCTTTGGGAATCTCCACTACACTATGGTGGGCTTACCAGGCCTGCTAGATTGAAGGTCCCATTATCTCTTCAAGGTTATCAAAGATGCTGTTCAGCTTCTCATTCCATTAATTTTTCTCTTCCTGAATGCACAAATGCTGCTGGGGAAAGCGATTCCAAGTATCAAGCCCTTCTGTGTGTTCCTTCTTCTCCCAGATTTTCCCATTAATTCTTCACTGCAATATTAATTCTGATGCTTGCAGGGTGAATTTTTAAAATATATTTTTTTCCACTTTTTCTAGTTGTTCATAGCTACATCATGGTTTGATTTATATAGACTGCCTTTATTGGAATAGAAATACTTTCACAATTTCATTTTGGGAAAATTTATTTCTATTTATCTTCATTTAGCACATTTTTTCTTGTGAATTAGTTTAATTTTTATTAACATGTTTTAAGTTTGCTGATTTTTATTTTTGCTTTGTTCAATCTGCTGATAACTTCATCCACTGAATTCATTTTGAATATTATATTTTTCAGTTATAATATTTCATGTGATCCTTTTTTAGTTCTTCCATTTCTCTGCTGAACTCATTCCTATGTCCACGCATTCTCTTAGTTTCCTTCCAGATATTAACATAATTATAGTAAAATACTCTTTTTTCTTGATTATATATTGTATTTTTTTACTTCTTGAGATGTTTTGTAATATTTCGTCTGAAAGACATTGGAACAAGAGACACATGTACAAATCCATGCCTCGCCCCAGCCTCTTACCCCCAGAGAATGCAGTCCTTTCTTGTCATATGGCTAGAGAAAGAAAAACAAGAAAGATTTTTGTGTGTTTATGCCAGGAACTTTGACACTACCAACCCAGTTCTATTTTAAATGAAATCTTTTAAACTAAAATCTAAGGGTTTTAGACCTTACAGTTAACAGTATAAGTTCAGGCTGTAACTACTTCTGTAACAAGGTCATTGTGGCTCAGAAGGCATCCGCAGGACAGATGGCTCCTTCAGATATTGTTAACCTTTCTAGTTTCCTACTTTCCTTTTATTTTTGGCCTCTGAGACTTTCCCTTACTTTCTTGACAGTTCAGCAATGCATTATATCTTGTTTTGGTTCTTTAAAAGTGTTGTTTTGAGATAAACAACTATTATGAACCCATAATAATCAAAAATTTAAAAATTTGAAAAAAAATCTTGTCAAAATTATTTCAAAAAAAGTGTTGTTTTGTACGTGTAGTTTTCTAAACTGTCAGTAATGAAAATCTCTCCACTCATTTGTTAACTCTTTGAAATCTTACATCAGCCAAATTAGTGTCCTCAAACTACTCACTTGACCATACCATTTACCTCCTTGTTGACACTTTCCATAACGGTATTATTATAATATCCCTTCTCTTCTTCCCGAAGTTCTCATTTCCTTTGTCTTTTATTAATAAAACACTGTGATCTACTCCTACATCTGCTTTATCTGCTTTCCATCACATAAAATGCATTTATCTATGAGTTTATCTTTTATCTTTTTGCCATTTTTCTACACTACAGCTTTCTTTGATGGTCTCATTCTATCTCATAACTTCAGTTACCATTGTATCTCATCATCTTTTAAATAGCTCATCCGTGAAAATGGTCTAAATTTCTTAGTCTAACTTGACACTTCAGCCTAATTTTTTGGACATACAGCTTGATTCCCCCCTCTTCTAGTTCCTCAAATGCAACACATGTAAATCTGGATTAATCTTGTCTTCCAACTAGTTTCACTTCCTGTGTACCCATCTTCTATTAGTGACACGCTAATTCTGTGAGGTACCTATGTGTGAAATCCCAGGATGACTCTTTCTGCCTCCCAAATACGTTCACTTTTTAAGTCCTACTGCATCTTGATCCCCACACATAATCTTGAGACACTCCACATAATCCTCTTTTCTACATCAAGCCACCATTATCTCCAACTTGAACATCTCAAAAGCTTCCATCCTTCCCTGATTCCTAACTTCATTCTCACCTCTCAAACTGGAATCAATCCTTAGCTTCTCAGAATGCCAAGAGTGCATACATTGTTGTGTTCTTCTATTACTTTCTCTCATAGTCTCTGCAACTTGCTCTCTTTTGATATACAGATATAAAAAAATATAATTACATATAATTTAATGTATGTATACACATTTAATATTATTATAATATATGCATATATTATATTAAGTTGATATGTGTACACATATTATATGTATACATGTTCAATATATATTATATATATAATTACTTATTGAAGTAAATTTATTCATACATTTTATTCTTATGGTTTCTTTCTTTAATTGATTTTCCCTTAAGGGAAATATCTCATTGGATCTCCTTCATATTCCCCCCAAACACATAAAGCAACACTTTTCATATAGAAGTCATAATATTTGTTGAGTAAATGGAATATTGAAAAATGAGCTTCTAATTAATTTTCCTATCTATGGTATATCTACCTTTAATCTCTTTTATCCCTATTTCTAAATTAATTTTCATAAATCTCAGCTCAAAACATGCCACTTACCTACTCTAAATCATCAATGCTTATTTTTTTTATGGAAAAAGTTCAACTCTAGTCTGAAACTTAAGCAGTTGATGACTTTGTCCCCGCCCCAAGTAAATCTTTCCAAAGTTGTCTTCCAATATTTAACTTCTCATGCTATGCAAGCCACTTAGGATAAATTACTTACTGTTTTCCATGGATGCCTCGCACATACAAGTATAAAGACCTTTCTCAATTCTGTTGCTCCATCTCAAAGGCCCTTCCCCACATCTTCAAGAATGGAGAAGTTTACACTGGCTGTGATTTTGGGCTTCGGTTCTGACAGGTGTATGTTTGAACCCTAGATCCAGAATTTTTATCAGTCAAGTAATCTTGGCCTCTCTAAGTTCTGGTTTTACCATCTGTCAAATGAGAGTAATAATAATAGACCTCCTAAGGAGATGGCTGCAAAGATTAAAAAAGGCAATCCACATTCAGCAGTTAACACAGTACCCAGCACTCAGGAAACATACAGCAGTACTAAATATAATTGTTAGTATTTCTAATATTCCTCCAAGGATGGTGGAAACCTACGCCTTGCCTACTTCCACATTCATTCTGCCTTGTGATCTAGATATCAGGAACTTACTGTTGCTGTCACCAATTCTTCCACCACAACTGTCTCTCACAGCCAAAATGCTAGTGGCTGGACTCTGGAAAACCAATTTCAGGCATTCTGAATGGATAGAAACAACCCACATCTCTATAATCCAGCTTGCCAGCAGCAGCAACAGCAAGGATGTGTCTTTCATTTCACATCCACCTTCAGACTTTAGCAGAGCCAAATTTGCATCCTGAACACTTGGTGTAAGGTCCAGGAAATCTCTGACCTCTCAAACTAGAAGGAGGATAGAATCAAGACTGGGAAAGCTGATCCACAATATCTACCACATGATTCATTCGAATGCCATGTCTTCAAGTTGGTCCTGAATTTTTCCCAGCTGAAAATAACCATCCTTCCTCCTTCTTTTAACTGATAGTTTTCAACCCTCACTGGACATTAGGACCACCTGAGAACTGAAAAATGCTTATTTTTAGTCTCCATCCCCAGAAATTCTGATTTCATTGGTTTGAAGGTAGGGGTGCACCTTGGAAATTTTGAAAATTCTAAAGTGTACCCAGTGTTCAGAACTGCTGCTCTAAATACTTATAACCTTTCATTTCTCCTTATCACTTTCTAACTTTCATTTAATGATTTATAAGACGTCCTTACTCTTCCTACTAGATTATAAACACTCTGCAAATGGGATAGTATAACCTATTTTTGCCTTTTACAACTTTTAGCAGATTAATTTGCAAATAACATATACTTTATATGTTTATCAAATGCATGAATAAATGAATGGTGTGTGATACCTTGCAAACAAGAGCATATTAAAGATATAGGGCATGGCATCTAGTTCTTGTCTCTCTTCCACTTGACATGTTCTCAAGTATACTCCTTGTGAATCTATTTATTTTGCTCAGCATAGTAAATATGTAAGTGGATATATTGCTCACAGCATTAGTCTTCTTATTAATAACTCACCATAAAATATAACTTGACACAAAATTATTTCTGGTTTAAAAAATAACACCTAAGAAACAATATTCTCAGCTATGGAAACTATTACCAATAAACTTTTCATTTAGGTAGAAATCTAAAATCTAAAGCAGGGAACTGGAAAAGCAAAGCCTAGTTCATTCATGCCTTTGAATTTCTGAGCTATTTATTTATCTTCATATGCTCTTTGATATATCAGTGCATCTCTAAATTAATCTTCCAAAATCCCAATATGCAATGATAAAAATTCTGGGCATAAATGTATCAACTGCAGAATGACTTCAAAAGAAGTTCGACGCGGATGTCTAAATGATATATTCCAAGTTGAATGACTAGCATTTCTGAGTTCACACTTAGAAAACATGAATGCTATCCAATTGGGGTACACTGTTAATATCAATAGTTCTTATGGGCTGAATGTGGTGACTTACACCGGTAGTCCCAGCATTTTGGGAGGCCAAGGTGAAAGGATTGCTTGAAGCCAGGAGTTTGAGACCAGCCTGGACCCACTTCTACAAAAAATAAAATAAATGAGCTGGGCGTGATGCCATGTGCCTGTCAGCCCAGCTACTTGGGAGGCTTGGACAGACAGGAGGATCACCTGAACCTAGGAGTTCAAGGTTACAGTGAGCTATGATGACACCACTGCACTCCAGCCTGGATGAAAGAGCAAGACATTGTCTCTGAAAAAAAAAAAATAGTCTTATGGATAGTAATTATAAATTAGCTTTGCTCAAGGATTTTAAATCTTTGAAAGCAAAAATTTCCCAATATCTTTGATAAACTAACACTCAGATGGGGATTCCTGAGGCAAGAATTACATAGTCCTCTTCCTGTTAATGTTTCCTACAGTTTTACCTGTTAGGGAATGATTAAAAACAAGCCATTTGGCTTACTCTTCTGGACATAGAGTTATTCTATTCCCTGACGACGACGACGACATTTAAAATTATTAGTGTTACGGACAAAGAAAAGTATAGAATGATGTTTAGAAAAGAATAAGGTGGTAAAAAGTGATCTGATTGGAAAAATTCATACTCTTACCTTTTCTTCCTGCCCCTCCTTATTTAGAACTACTTGCATTAGAGGTTAAACAGCTTTAACACATTAACTGCCATGTGAGTTGTATTTAACTCACCCTAGTTTTGAGCCCAGAGCCTCGTGAAACATATGTAACACACATGTCTCTTCACCTCAGGAGCTGCAAGAACTATTTTTCAAGTTGCATATAACTCACACACAGAAAATAATTAAAAAAAAACAAAATTTGCATTAAATTAGAAAGGATCGTTTTGTTTTCAAAGTTTCTATTCTATTTTCATAATAAAACACCATGGCCCCAAAGGGGAAAAAATGTTTTTCTAGTGTGACCGTCAATGTGTTAAAAAGCTTTACATTTCAAGGTCTTTATCCTGAGTGTACCCAAGTGAAAATCTATTCTCAAGACTTACCATTTCCTAACTTCAGATGAGCTCCTATGCCATTCTCTCATTTGTGTTTTCCCCTTCCTCAATAAATCAAGATAGATCTTTTTCTTTACTTCCTTCCTTCCTTTCTTTCTTCCTTCCTTCCTTCCTTCCTTAACAGATTTCCGACAGCTTAATTTCCTTAAAGTCTTCCTAGAAAAGTATCTCCTTCCCCTTCTTTCTATTAGTTTCCTAAGAATTCTACATGGCTGTAACAGAATGTGGTATCATTTATATGATTACAACACCTCCATTTTTAAGAAACTCTATCTAGATATATTCAAAGCTCAATAGTTAAATAGACTTCTTGAAAATAAGGATTGAATGTTTTAGTGTATTTTTTCCAACCAAGAAAAGAGTAAATATTCAGTTTGTTCTCTTACCTCAAACTGTATTCACTGTTACTACAATAGGACCTAAGCTAAGAGAATTCAGACTTCTTGAGGGTAGAGAGTTCAAATATCAGTGAGTAAATATTCAATAATGCTGACGTGGACCAAATGCCTGCTCTCACTGTATAGTTCCATAAGTGCAAAATCACAAGATTTTAAGATATTAGACTAGATCTGTTCTTACACTACCCAACTCCCTGATGTTGCTTTTACAAAACAGGATGGAATAAGAAATGACTTTCTTTTAAAAAATGAAGAAATATGGTCTATTTTGTTAAGAATTTTCTATTGGGTAGTTAGGATGGGGATGGGAATGGGGGAAGGACCATCTTATCTTGTCTTATATTATATTTAGACTTCTGACCCAATCACCCAATAAGATACAGATATTTCAATGTTATCATATTTAATGTGCTCTTTAAAATAAACAATTAAAATACTACCAGTTTCGTAATCCCTTTTGTTGTTTCTTCATTTTATGACATACTGAAAGCCTCACAAAATGGAAATAGCCTGGCAGTTCCTAACCCCTAATAGACCATGTGTCATGGTGCTATTATATATATATATAAAACTAATAAATATTAAAAATAAAAATAACATTTTCCATATTAAGTGATGAAAGTTAAAAGTACATACCTTATTTCTATTAAGTGATAAACACTTCATCACTATAAATGTGAGCAAAACTTTTATTTTTAAACTTTTCAAGGGAATCAGATCTATTTTCCTGCTGTTTCCAAGCCCTTAGTAACCCTCCAAGTGTTTTTGTATTCACTAGGAAGGGACATGTCTGTGGAATTAATCAAACAGAGAATTCAATGTTCCTTGCAGACAATTTTGGCCATGTTCCATTATGAACTTTCTAGTCTGAATTTTCATTTTTCCTGGGAAAAGACCCACATGTTCCAAATCCTCAGTCCTTCCTCTACTTATTAGTGAAGAACAATATAGCAAAACTGCTATACAGAATTAAGAGCAATGGGTATTTAGCAAGGCACTGTGCCGGGAACTTCATCACTAAAACAAGAGAAGGAAAAATGTTTGAGAATATCAGTTCAAATGTAGTAAATACAAACTAGCATCAAAAATGTTATAAAAACCATCATAATAATTAACTAATCTTCTGATTTTCCTAAAATTAAAATAAATGTGGAGGGAGAGAATTAGAAAATATTCAAAGCTCCTAATGCATTCCAGTAAATCCGGAGATGGCAAATCTCATTTCCCAAGGAAAATAAGTGCTACTAATCTTGGTAACAATTAAAAATTCATATTCAATGCCTAATTAAAACCTTTTCAATCTATATGTTTTTTTCCTTAATAGTTTTCCTAAATTTATGACAAGTTCAGAATCCTTATCCTGTCATTGGCTTTATGTCTCATACCAACTTCTCTTTCATCGTACAGAATGAAATTAATCCTGCAGATAATTCTAGCTATTTTATTAGTAGCTATAATGAAATAATTGCTGCTATTATTTATGCCATATACATGGTACTTTGGTTCTAGAGCCTGAAGGCACCTATTGCTGTTTTCTACCACTGATGATTTTATCTGTACTTCCACGTCTGGACAATTGCTCTACAATAGTCACAAAGACCTAGCACTTGGTGGAATCCTACCTGCTGAGGAGTTTATTTGGCCAACTTGGTGTAGGACATATAAATGGAAGATGTTGGCCAGGCACCGTGGCTCATGCCTGTAGTCCCAGCACTTTGTGAGAACAAGGCAGAAATATCACTTGAGGCCAGGTCCATCAGACCAGCCTGGGCAACACAGCAAGATCCCATCTGTACAAAAAATAAGAAAAATTAGCCAGGTATGGTGGTGTGTGTCTATAGTCCCTGCTACTCAGGAGGCTGACGCAGAGATCACTTGAGTCCAGGAGAGCTATGATCATGCCACTGCACTTCAGCCTGGGCAACAGAGCAAGACAATGTCTCTATAAAGAAAATAAAACAAATAAAAATTTATAAAAAATAAATGGAAATGTCCAAGACACTAAGACTAACAAGAAAAAGAGATTTTGGAGTCATTAGCATATCTGGGGTGGTTGAAGCCACAGGTAAGAAGAAAGTCCCAGGGGATTGTGTATGGTTCAGGAAGACTTTAGGATTAACATACAGAGCCCTTATTAGGTACCCAATAAAGATTTGAGGAATAAAACAGTAAATTAGAAAATGACAATGTACTTGATTATGAATTTCTATTTAAATTTGAGTAAAAAAGACTGTTGCTATTTCCATTGAACCCTGCCTCCAGGCTATAGCAAAATGGTAAATGACGACATTTAGTAAAAGCCCTAGCAACCGTCCATATTTATATCCTTGAGGTGAAACCATCCTATTTCAACACATATCATATTTTCATTGAGTTCCACATTAGTTCATGATGAATACAAGATGTTTTTCACAATCTGGCTGCTGGTTTAATGCTTTCTTTTTTTTTTTAGCAAAATACACAGGAACTGCCAAGATGGGAGAGTAATCTTTCCTAAATCACTCCAAGTGTCGCCATGGCTACAAGCATATTTTCCTAAATTTGGAAATTATGGATTTTTACTTAAGAAAATATAAATTCATTCAAGGGCTTCACTCACTGTGTATTGAGGCTTTATCATTTATCTTATAAACAAAATTCTACTTTTATATACATGAATGATTTTCTCATTCACAGGTTCAAACCAAAATGACAACTGTTCCAGTTGATTGCCAATACTGTACAGCATCACTTCTTGGGAAGAAGTATGTACTAAAGGACGACAATCCATACTGTGTGCCGTGTTATGATCAGATCTTTTCTAACTATTGTGAGGAGTGCAAAGAACCAATTGAATCAGATTCCAAGGTAGGTCTCATCTCAGTTCACAGACTTCCTGCATATTAACAGCAAATAAACGCTTTGGAATGCCTCTTTCATTTAGTGTTGACTTTCAGCACTATTTCCTTGCTACTGGATATAAGGATCTTGAAAGTCACCATTAATCAAGTTCCAGTCACTATGCTTAGCCCTGTGAAATATAACATATGCTTTAATCCTCACATAATCTTATGAGGTAGTTTAGGATGTTAAAGATTAAAGAAGTTAAGCTATTTGCCCAAAATTACATAGCTAGAATATTAAGTCGTTTCTAGAATGACAAGAGTATAAATAAATACATAAATAATGAGAGGTGGAAGGATTCAAAATCTATGTTTTCTGACTTAAAAATCAGCCTCATTTCTACTAAACCCTATTGTGCCCATTACTCTTCCAGTACTCATATTTTTTTCTTTCTTCCTTTCTTCCTCTTATTTCTTTTTTGCCTTTACTTTAGTAGGGTGGTGGTATTTTTTGTTTGTTTATAGTTTATAAAAAGGAACACAGGGAAAATTTGAAGAAATAGCAAAGAATTTCATTTATTTTCCAGCTGCCTTTAGTGACCCTTCAAGAAAGCCCCAGGCTCTGGCTTTTAATTACCCCAGAGAATCTCCTCTCAGTGGGTATCAGTATCAATAACTGCTTTCCCTGGAGCTACTAGCATAACCTACTGGCACTGGAGGCTCGGGAGTGTTTAATTTTGTCATAAAAACGGTCTGTTTTGTCACAAACACATTTAATTAACTTTTATTTACTGTCCCGAAGGATCTCTGTTACAAAGATCGGCACTGGCACGAAGGATGCTTCAAGTGCACCAAATGCAATCTCTCTTTGGTGGAAAAGCCCTTCGCCGCCAAGGATGAGCGCCTGCTGTGCACCGAGTGCTACTCTAACGAGTGCTCCTCTAGATGTTTCCACTGCAAGAGGACCATCATGCCCGGTAAGACCTCAAGGGAGCTCCGGGCTCTCCCTGAAGCCGCGAGGCTGTTCAGCAAGTGCCAGCACGTGAGGCGTGCAGCAGCTCACAGTACCCTGGTTTCTAGAAAGTCCTCCTTTTTATTCTATCTTGATCTCCTTTAGTGTACTTTAGAAAAAAAAAGATCGTTCATCATTATTCTCGAATAGGTAAATTACAGTGTTCTGTGTATTTTCATGAAACCTAATTTATAGAAACTTTTCAAACCAGAACCTGAGCCATAGCATAAAGACAAAATTCATACCCGTAACACTACACTAAACACCCTCCCCTAAGCGTAACGAATGACAGCAGAAAGAATGACTCATCATAGGAGATTGGGGCCAACTGTCATTTTGCAGTTCAATGCAAACTGGTTTGAGGGTCAGTCATTGTTATTCTCTCTTAGGGAAGACAAGGATCCATGGGAATCATTCCACTTTTAGCAAGCACTAATTCTCTGTATTTTGATTCTCTTCTCAATCCCTATGGACAGCTGCATAAGAACATAATTCATTCTCTCTCTCTCTCTCTCTCTCTCTCTCTCTCTCTCTCTCTCTCTCTTTCTCTCTCTCTCTCATTTTCTTATTATGGATTCAAAGAATTTTTAGGAGGCCATAACCGCACAACATAAACCTCAGGAGTTGTGACCTGGGCATTTCTAATATCCCTGTAATGATTATTATGGCTTAATTTATCTAAACCACATGCAGCCATTCAAAGTCTCTACTTAAAGCACTTTCACATCTCCAAAGTGCAGCTTGTGCAGGGCTCGAAAGCACTTACAGTGAAAGAGTGATTTGCCACCATCGGAGCTGAGCTCTATTAACCTCTGTTTACCCAGATGATGTTTCTGAAACTGACTAAATTCTATTTTCTAAAAGAACAATTTATTTGTCACCTTAACTTTAAAAAATTATTTTTTAAGTAATCTGATCTATGTTTGCTTAAAGGAAATAAAATTATGTTTGACTTGTACTAATAGGTTCTTACTTACGTTGTACAGGTTCCCGCAAAATGGAATTTAAGGGAAACTACTGGCATGAAACCTGCTTTGTGTGTGAGCATTGCCGAGAGCCGATAGGAACAAAGCCTTTGATCTCCAAAGAGAGTGGCAATTATTGTGTGCTGTGTTTTGAGAAAGAGTTTGCTCACTACTGCAACTTTTGTAAGAAGGTAATTATCTAAAGAGGATGAAGCCTGTGGAAACTTCCAGTTCATTGCTTTTTAGCTGCATCATATATATATACCTATCATGTTATATCTGTATTTACACATTCATGTTAGTTTTTAATTCCAACATGTCCACAGCCACTAGCTGTCACAAGATGAAGATGACCATCTTTTTTTTTCAGCCATACAATTCTACCCACACAAATTTAATATTCCAAACAACTCAAGTGACTTGATATTCCAGTTTCATTCACCACTTTTATACAAGATTTCATGTATTCTGGGAGAGGGCACACATCTGTCTTTGAATTTTAAATACAGAATGTTTCTCAGAAAATAATTTTTGATCCATTCAATATTAACTGTTTTGGAGAAATATGGATTTGCCTCACAGAGTGACTGAGGCAACTGATTTAAACAGAATGTTTTACTCCTCACGTTATGTCTCAGCAATGCAAATGTCTCCTTGTCTTGACACTGTAGAATTTCCAAGAGTAGATGGGTAGGCTCAAGAGAGTGTCAAGATCATGAGGGAAATTTAGTGGACACAAAGACAGAAGAAAGACTAAGATCTGCAAGTTCCTTCACTTCCAGTTCTAGAGTATCATGTAGGGCCTTCTGACGTGGTTTCCTATTCAAAATCCATTTTCTAATAGGATAAAAAGTCATTTTTTGAAGTAAACTTTGTCCAATTCTTTTTTATCTTCTAAGCTTTAATGTGAAAAAGTAGCTCATGTCTACCACTTTGATGAAGCCTGTCTGTGTTCCATAAAATATATATGGATGTTCTGGAAGGAATTCTTTACCTGTGAGGCATCACAAGTTTGAAATGACGATATGAATTGGGATGAGAAAGCTGAATATGAAAACACACTGAATTAGTATAGTGGTTTCTAAGTATTTTTGATCCATGGGCTACTTTGGTAGACCTCTTAAGACCATTTGTATATTTGTATCTGGACAGCTAGAAGTCTCACAACTACTCTCTACAGGAACATATACAAATACACATACACACACCTACAGTAGTTTTCTACATGTATTAACAATGCTAGTACTGTATTTACAGAGGCATCAGTACACTATCCTAAGTTATAATTATTAAATTACATTATAATAATGACTGAGAATTACAATTGCTAATAACATGAGATGAAATCATCTTATACCCAGAGACCTCCATTACTCTACCAGAAACACTGACTAAGAAAATGACTTTACAAGCAGCCGTCAAACTCCATGACACGGTAACAAATGAAGCTCCAAAGAATTACCAGAGTCAATGACATGCACTTAAAAACATGCCAGAAATAAAATGAATAGTTTCCTCTCACTGTTTTGAGAAACAACTGAGTTGGCCAATTTTAGGCTTCATTTCTTAAAGACTTAAGCTAAAATTAATGAGACTTATGAGAATTATCTTAAAATCATTTATTGGACACAATATAAAGTCTCTTTCAATGCTATAAAAGTTTAAGAAAGGAACTTCTCTAGTACCTCAGTGCTGAACACTCTCTGGGCCAAAGCACTGGCATTTCCCAGGTTATAGGAGCCCGACTATATTTAGGATATGATCTGAAGTCATCAAAAATTCGTGAAATATTTATATTGGGTTGTAGACAGATCATGACATGCCAGATTATTTTCTATTTCATTTTTAAAACCACAAGTCTTTTAAGGAAAGCTGGATATAAATGGTTTTTATCAAGATGATCCAAGCTAAACAATTTTTTCAACCCAATCCAAAGACTAAACATTGAAAAATGAAAAAGCAAAAACTAATTGACAACCAGGTCCTTAGAATCTTTTCCCATAGATTGTGTTACACTAAAATTTATTTTCTACTAAAAAACAAGTGACCTTAAACTACAAGTGATTTCAATTCAAACTTCTGAGGGTTCAAAAAGAATAAATGTATTATTCTCTGATTCTTTGTCTGTCACCTATTTGAACGCAAAATCCTTATTGCTTTCCCTTTGTCAGGGAAGAAACTTGTTCTAAACCCTGGAATCAATCAGTGGCAAAAACCGAGCTTAGATATTAGACTTCATCTTAACCTTCCTACCTGTTCAAAAGGAATATAATCACAAGCCAGCTATTTTTAATGTTCCAGAGTTTCTTCTCCCTAATTAAACAGTCTTTGGTGTATACATCAAGTTTTATTTTGCTGTGAATACATTTTTCAAGTTTCAGATCTTTTAAGCATTGCCTGCTAATCATTAGACCAAACAAATCAAAGGAATCATGAATTCTGCTGTGCCTGCTATAAGGCATTTGAAGTCAGTAGGGGGTATTTTAAATTGCTTTACTTGACACACACCATCATGCTTCCCATTTACTTATTCAGAATAGTATGCTTTTTTCTTCTATGGAAAAATAACTTTTATATCAAATATCTTTAATTTCTAAGATATTTGTCATAAGATTAAAAAAGTCTTTACAATAATGTTTTCAAACGTCTGTATCACAAACAACATTTTTGAGTTTGTAAATAATAAGATGGCTTAAAATAGGCTCTGCATTTTCACTAGCTAGTTAATTTGAATGCAAAAATTATAAGAACCATCTCAGATAACCCATTGCTTTAGTAATTATAAGATATTTATATGAACACATTCCAGGTTCTACAGCAACTCCAGGAGCTCAATAGCCATGGATTTGAAAGACAATATGACTTAAAGATAGGTTCACAAGAAAATTTTCCCAATATTTATCCATCTGAATAATAATAAAGATCTTCATAAAATCTTAATAAAGATTTCCACCTTTTTAAAAAGTAGGGCCGGCGCGGTGGCTCACGCCTGTAATCCTAGCTCTCTGGGAGGCCGAGGTGCGCGGATTGTTTGAGCTCAGGAGTTCGAAACCAGCCTGAGCAAGAGCAAGACCCCGTCTCTACTAAAAATAGAAAGAAATTAATTGGACAACTAAAAATATATAGAAAAAAACTAGCCGGGCATGGTGGCACATGCCTGTAGTCCCAGCTACTCGGGAGGCTGA
>CAUYSK010007405.1:0-12212 GCA_963575035.1 Avahi laniger | reverse complement strand
CAACCCCAGGCCCTGCTGTACAGTGGGCATCCAGTCAATGTAGGTGTAGGAAGGGAGGACATCAGGCCAAGCACCAGATAGTGACTAGGCTAAGGAGGCACTTGGAGGCTAGGAGAAAGTTCTGGCCCACTCTTAGCCACACACAGACACACATACACACACACACACACATATACACACGATATCCACTAGCCAGGTGGACCTGCTCTTCCCTTTCCTTGGGCTGCAGGCCCTTCCTATGACCAAGCAACTTTGCAAAGACACCTCTTTTATTTTTTTGTAATTAAGACAGGGTCTTTTGCTCAGGTTGGTCTCAAACTCCTTAGCTTAGGCGATCCTCTGGTCTAGGCAAAGACAGCTCTTAAAGCAGCTCAGGGGGGCTTCCTACCTGTCTTAGCTGGCTAGCAGGGGCTATACCCTGGGGCAAAGGAAACCAAAAGACAATGGGGTCCCTGGGGACATGCAGTTAGTATTTTCAAGGCTCTGTTCAGACTGCCCAGAAAATGGGTCTGGCCACATAATTTGTGGGCTCAATGCACAATGGAAATGTAGAGCCTCTCTGTTCAAAAACTAACAATTTCAAGACAGCAACAGCAGAACATTAAACCAAGCTCAGGCTTTATGAGACTTGACTGCATGGGGCAGCATGCCCGTGAAGCCAGCCTCAAGGGAGGGATAGGGTTAATTACAGGGGGAGGGGTAAGGAGGGTCCTGACTGTAGAGTAGAAGTGGCCTACAGAATTATTCATAACAGCCAAAAAAGGTAGAAGGAACCCAAATGTCCATCAACTGATGAATGGGTAAACAAAATGTGGTCTGTCCGTACAATGGAGTATGATTCTGCCATTACAAAGAACAGAGTAGCTACACGCTACAGCATGAATGAACCTTGACAACATATGCTAAGTGAAAATGGCAGGCAAACGGCCACATATTATGATTCCATTTGTATGAAAGGTGCAGAATAGGCAAATCTATAGACAGGAAATAGACGAGTGCTTGTCTAGGGCTGGGAAAGTAGGGGAGTGGTATCGGCGTTGATGGCTAATACAGAGGGTTGATGAAAATGTTCTAAAATTGATTATGGGGATTGTTGTGCAACTCTGTGAATATACTAAAAATCATTGAATTGTATACCTTACATGGGTGAATTGTATGGTACTCGAATTATATCTCAATAAAGTCGTTATCAAAAGAAATGGAGGAGAAAGGGGAAGAGGAGGGACGAGGGGGAGGAGGAAGTGAGCTGGGCGCATCTTAAGTTCCCCCCTCTCTCTCTCTCTCTCAAATGAACTTTATGCAGGAAGTCTCCCTTGTGGATGAAGGTTTGGGGACACCCAGCATCTCAAATCCAGCAGCTTGGTCCTCTTCTCTTGCTGTGCACGAGGTGTGGGTGGATGGAGGGCCTTGCTTTCTCTCCGATTGGCACGGCTCTAGGGCTCAGCCACGCTCAATGAAAGAAAACAGTCTCTGCTCTGGAGTCAGGTCTTTGTTGGAATCCTGACTCCCTGACACTGTCACTTCCTGTCGGTGTTACCTTGAGCAAGTCACTCCACCTCTCCGAGCCTCATTCTCCTCAGGCAAACAATCGGGGCGAGAGGGTCCGCGATGGCCTCTATGAGAGCGCGTGGCGCACCCAGTGGGCGCTCCAGAAACGAAGGAAGGGGAGAATGCAGTGCCTGCTGAGCCGCCTGAGTGACGCGCGCCCCGTGCGGGCCGCCCGGACTCTTCCGGAGCCAAGGGCGAGGTCTGCAGCCCTCGGAGTCGCCCCCCTCGCTCCCCCAAGCCGGGGCCAGGAAGGAAGCCCGGGCGGCGCAGGGGCCCCGCGGCCGGGCCGCGAGCGGAGGCGAAGGCCGAGGCCGGCGCGCAGCCGCCGCTGCTCATCCATCAGCCGGACGAAGAGCAGAGTCGCGCTCCCGGCCCTCTGTTTGCTTTCTCGCCAATTATTGCCGCGCCGCAGCCCCTTTGTTGATACAGTAGTCCGAAAAAGTGCTAATGTTCATTTATCAGGGGGCCCGCCGGGGACTCCCACGAGTTGCGATTCTTCCGAAAATATAAACATGGGGCGAGCGTCCCAGACAGAAACCCCCATCTGTTTCCCCCGCGCGGCCGAGAGCGAGGCGTTGTTGAAGATAAAGCCGCGGATAACGCCGCCTGTCTCCAATGCACGTCTCCCCGCCGCATTAATGACATTCCCGGTGATAGTTCCAGCTTATCTTTCAATTAATCATATATACCTTTTGCGGCCGGCCCTGCTGATTGCAGGAAAGGGGGGCGGGCTCCGGCCGCGCCGATCGCTTTTCAATTAATAATAATTTATTTGCGCAGAATGCGTTCGAGCCACCCTGGAATTTGGCTAATCTTAAAGCACCAATTCTTTAAAAGACAAGGAAACGGATGGACAGATTTTCGATCTCCTCCGTCTCCTTTTGTCTCGCTCTGCCTTTCTCTCGGCTGAAGGCTGTTTGTTTGTCCTGGTAGTCTGGTCAGAGAGCCGCCTAGAGAGGCGGCCAGGTTGGGTGAGCCGCCCTTGGGAAGAAAGATGCGTCCCTTTGGGGGCCAGAGAATCAAGTTTCTTCCCACCCAACCCCCAACCGTTGCAACTTCTAGTTAAAGAAAAAGAAAATTTTTTGTGTGCTCACTCGAAACAGCGAGGACTGCACAGAAAAGCTGGAGACTGTTCTTGGACATTTCTCTACGGAAACAGCGTGGGCCGCCTCAATTTCCATTTTGAATGTATTTATTCGTTTTTGCCCCGTTTCCTCTTTCCCGCAACAACAAGGCCTTTTCTGAAGCCAAGACAAATTATTACCGGATCCACAAGAGGGAATAGATGGAAGAAAAGTCACTGATTTCGTCCAAATAGGGAGGATTTTCTTTCCTTCCCTTTTCATGACACCTGACCCTCAAGTCTGTCAGTTCTAAGAACCTCGCTACCCAAAAATAGGAGATAAATCTTGTCGTTTTGATTAGCAAAGGAAAAAAGGGAATGCTGAATTCTTTTTTGTCTCCAGAACTATCTTTAAAAAAAAAAAAAGCTAACTAAAAACAGGGATCCCGGATGCAGCCTCGATGTCCCCCATTAAACGGTAATATTTCAGGCGTCGGCTCGCACTAATCTTTCAAACTGTCATCGCGAGCCGGCTGGCCAGCAAATTCACTTAACAGCCTCCCAGGACCCTCGCTCCGAGCTCTTTTCAGCGAGACGTTTAATTGAATCGGATGTGGCTCGTTTGCCAGACGTCACCGCCTCTGCGATAGGCATCCTCTCCCACCCCCCAAAAACAATCTTCAAAGGCGAGGCGGCCCCCAAGCTAGGTTAGTTCGGAGCAATAACTGTAACGTGGCCAAAAGCCGCAGCAGCGAGGGAGGACCGAAGAGAGGCCGCGGATGTGCATGCAGATCCGTGGAGAGAGAATCGGCATTAAGAGGTGGGGAGGCGGGGAGACCAGAAGGGTTCCTGGGGCTTCAGAGCCTCACGTTTGGGAAAAAGCATTCTCCGCAGCCCTGGCTAACAATTCCAGAAAGCCGCGCGTCGCCCCAGGCTCGAAAACTCGAGGCGAGATTTAGCCACGGCTGTCAGGGCCTGTTACTGACCGCTGGCTCCTGGAAGCCGGGGTCAGGGCGCTGCGCCTCCGGGCTGCCCGGGGGGGATCGGCTCTTCACCCCAGCTCGAAGGCCGCAGGCCCTGGGAGTGTGTTCAGTGAGGGGCAGGAAAGTCCCAACCTCAGACCAATGCTTGACTTCACTCGCGTCGGTCCTGCCCGACGGCTCACTCAAGACTCACGTTCTGGGCAGACACCTTTTTGTCCCGGTACTTTGCGCGTTTCTCCGCACCTTGTACACGCATTCTGGCGCCCCGGCAAGGAGCTGTGTCTTCAGCTAGCTTGTGGCCCTGCACTGCCTTTATTCTACTCTGAGTGCCGCCTCCCGACTCGCCCTCTGCCAGGAGCCGAGTCCTCCACGTCCCCATTTTTAGCAAGTGCCCGCGTCCGGTCCGTGCCTGACTTGCACAGGTTTGAGTCGTGGGAAATCAACACTTTTCCATTGACAAGGTCGCCATTCCCAGCGATAGAGTAAGGCGCCATCCTCAACCTGGGCCCCTCTGCCCGCCCAGACCTTCCTTGAAAGCCCACGCAAAGTAGAGCTCCTCTCTGCCGTGTACCGAGTTGTGGGGGAAAGGCCCAAAGCTTTCATCAGCTCTCCCAAGGGGTGCAGGGACCTAGAGGGATGCGGCCCACCGCACAGGATCTGCATGTAGCTTGTGCTCCTGAAACCCTGGCAGATTTGTCTGACAGAAGCGCCCTACTTTACTGACCCTGGACTAAAAATGACCACCCTGCCTGCTCTGCCCTTCTCCCACGTGCATGGCAGTACGTCCTGAGCGCCCCACTCGGAGCCAGCCCAGAGGCCTCAGAAAAATCCTGGCCAGATTGGGCTCGGAAAAGCACCACCTGCCTGAGAGCTAAACCTGAGCTGGGGCCCTGAAGTGTTGGCGCTGGCAGCGGCCTAAGGGTGCTAGGCAGGGAGGGAAGGGAAGGAGGGAGGCAGGCTTGGTGGGTTCCAAAACAGGAGAAACAAGGAAGCTGGTAGCTGGGGCTGGAAGACAGGTTTCTCCTGGGAAGCCCAGCTTAGCATCTGGGATTCTGGATTTGTTTCATTATTAAGGTGAGAATCATTTCCCTAGGAGGGTACTGGCAGTGAATGGTGCCCCCTGGAGTTGTGCGTGCATAACTCCTGTAAGAGGTGGCCACTCCCACACAACAATCACCCACCTTGCCCTGTTTTTCAGCTTGACTCATCCAGGAGCCCCCAGCGCCTGGGGCATGACTAGCCCTGTAGGTCAAGCCAAACAGAACCTCAGCGTCGTCCAGAATCTCCCCTCCTGCCATGACCCCAAAGCAAACCCTGTCCTCCATGCTCTCTCCCTATTCAGACGCTTCCCAATCAGACACACGTTAGGTAATAGAGCCCTACTGAAAATAACTCCCCTCCCCCAGCTTCCCACCCTATCCTTCACTCTCCCATTGTTCTGGGTGCTTAGGAACATTTCTTCAAATCCCAGACCGGCCCAACCTTGCCCAGAGGCCTAACTCAGAGAAGAGTCAGGTCCTTTACTGTGATCCCATCTTGGCAGGGTTTTCGTGCTCGTATTTTGGAGCAATCTCGGCTGTAGGAGCAAAAGAGCTTCCCAATGCATCGCGGCCCCTTTAAAAAGCTAGGCAGGATTTTTTTTTTAACCGTATGACTATATTAGGTGACACTAAACTGCTCGTTGCTCTTGTCATCGAGGCCCTGGCCCAATGACAAGCTGAGTCCCCCTCCTCCGACCTGGTCCCGCCTCTCCTGCCCCTTGTGCTCGGCGCTACCTGCTGCCCGGCCACATCCAGAGCAGGAAGGAGGGTGCACGGGCGGGCGGCGGGCACCATGCAGGGAGGCTGCCAGGGGCCGTGGGCAGCGCCACTCTCTGCTGCCCACCTGGCGCTGTGAGACTGGCGCTGCCACCATGTTCCCTAGCCCTGCGCTCACGCCCACGCCCTTCTCAGTCAAAGACATCCTGAACCTGGAGCAGCAGCAACGCAGCCTGGCCGCCGCCGGGGAGCTCTCCGCGCGCCTGGAGGCCACCCTGGCGCCCGCCTCCTGCATGCTGGCCGCCTTCAAGCCGGAGGCCTACGCGGGGCCAGAGGCGGCGGCGCCGGGCCTCCCGGAGCTGCGAGCAGAGCTGGGCCCGGCGCCTTCACCCGCCAAGTGCTCGTCTGCCTTTCCTGCCGCCCCCACCTTCTACCCGCGTGCCTATGGTGACCCCGACCCGGCCAAGGACCCTCGAGCTGATAAGAAAGGTGAGGAGGAAACCAGGAGTCCTCTATTCACTCCCGGGTCACTTTCGTCCCCAAACCGGCCGCCCAGAAATTCAGGCCCGCGAAGAGGAGATGTCCCTGAGCCGAGAGCTCCTCGGCACGGGGGGCTCCGAAGCGTGAGATGTGAGGTTGTCGCGAGGGCCCCCGCGCCCGCGTCCAATAGGAGGTTTAGAGGAAATGCCAGATTGAAAGGATCAGAAACAAGAGACCAAAAAAAATTTTTTCGGCCTAACAAAGCCTCAGGCGGCTTTGGCCCTGCTCTTGGATCTGTTAAGAAGTTGAGCGATAGGTTTGTGGTAGACAAGATAGAGAAATAGATAATCTTTGTATCAGAGGTTTAAGAACTGCCAAAGAAATTAAAATGCTACTCACCAGACACGCTTTTGCGCATAATTGGAGTCGAGCGCTGGACTTTCTATAGCCCACTGTTACTCACTCGTTACTCGGGTTTCTGGGCCTTTCTTCCTTTGTGCCAGGACAGTAGGGTCTTTGGGAACAAGAGCCTTAATTTTAAAATGGGATATTGCAGACCCTCAGGAATCTGCCTTAGCTTTATTTTTCCAGCACGATTTCCTGGCGTTAGATTCCCCCGTGGAAATGTTAGACAATGTCCAGCAACAGAAGGCGCGGGGGAGTGGACGAGATGGTTTCAGAAAGTGGCCAGATACTCTCGCAGGCCATCCCAGGGTCGGGGAGGGAGGACTGGCCGGCCGCGGAAAAGGACGTGCTGGAAAGATCCGGGCCCAGCGCGAGGTCAGCGCGAGCCGCAGGAGGCCGAAGGCTCTGGACGCAGGGCCGGCCTGAGCCCGGAAGGGATTCACAGGTTTGTCTGGGAGCACCGAGAGCGCCCGGAAACATGCGGGCGGGCACTGCGGCTACAATCGATTGCTACCAATTCGAGCTCAGCTCGAGAGAGCCGCAGGGCAGGTTCCGAGGTCGCCTGCCCACCCTCGGCTTCTTGCGCGCTGCGCAAACCGACCGCCCTGGAGATTTCGATCACCAAACCAACACCTCTTGGCCTTCGGTTTCTTTGATTCCTTAATTTTGAGACAATGTGACCAGCTCCAGGGTGAGGCTTCAGCCTCCCTTTATTACCAAAGTAGCCCTAATCTAATTCACCCCAGAGCATCATCCGTTTTTTTTGTTTTGTTTTGGTTTTTGCAGCCTGAAATTTTCAGTCACTGTCTGTCTCCCTCACCGGGATGTGAACTGCCCCAGGGCAGAGACCTCTCTTGTTTTGTGTTCTCCAGCGCTACTGGTAAGCTTTCAACAAATGCTAACTGACTGAGCCTCGTCCCTGGCGCCCCGTGCACTTGGCAGAGCGAGCTCCAGGCAGGACAAGGAGGCACCCTTAATGGCCCATCATCCGGCGGGCGCTGCGTGGGTCGGGCAGCTCCGACCAAGCACCTCTCTGCCTCTCTGTTCTCCTCCAGAGCTGTGCGCGCTGCAGAAGGCGGTGGAGCTGGAGAAGCCGGAGGCTGACGGCGCCGAGCGGCCCCGCGCGCGACGGCGGAGGAAGCCGCGGGTGCTCTTCTCGCAGGCGCAGGTCTACGAGCTCGAGCGGCGCTTCAAGCAGCAGCGGTACCTGTCGGCTCCTGAACGCGATCAGCTGGCTAGCGTGCTGAAGCTCACGTCCACGCAGGTCAAGATCTGGTTCCAGAACCGGCGCTACAAGTGCAAGCGGCAGCGGCAGGACCAGACTCTGGAGCTGGTGGGGCTGCCCCCGCCGCCACCGCCGCCTGCTCGCAGGATCGCGGTGCCAGTGCTGGTGCGCGACGGCAAGCCATGCCTAGGGGACTCGGCGCCCTACGCGCCCGCCTACGGCGTGGGCCTCAACGCCTACGGCTATAACGCCTACCCCGCCTACCCAGGTTACGGTGGCGCGACCTGCAGCCCTGGCTACAGCTGCGCTGCCGCTTACCCCGCTGGGCCTCCCCCGGCGCAGCCGACCACGGCGGCTGCCAACAACAACTTCGTGAACTTCGGCGTCGGGGACTTGAATGCGGTGCAGAGCCCCGGGATTCCGCAGGGCAACTCGGGAGTGTCCACGCTGCACGGTATCAGAGCCTGGTAGGGAAGGAACTCGCCTACGGCGCCCCTGACCGATCTCGCCTCAAGAGAGGGGCGCTGACTCGAGGGGGGAGGAAGGGCTCCCAATACGACCTTGCATCCCTGGGATTTCAGTCACTCCTGGAGAGGCCTCGGAACTTTTCCCCGCCCATGCGCCTTTGTTCCCGAGCACAGGAGAGTTTGTGGCCGTCTTTACTCAGCCTGTGGTGAGTGATCTGGCAGCCAGGTGTTTTGGTCGCCCCTCTCCCGAGTGCCCTCCGAGCATCCGTGGGCACTCCCGACTGACCGAACACCAGCCAGTTGGAACTGAGAGCCCGGGCACGCAGGGCCTAAGATCTGGCCGCCCTTCCCAAGCCTGGGCCAGGCGCCTGGGCTCTTGCTGCCTTGCCGTCGCCCGCCCACCCACCCACCCGTATTTATGTTTTTACCTGTTACTGTAAGAAATGAGGATCCCCTTCCCATTAAAGAGTGCGCTGACCCGGCACGTGTCCTTCTTTTATCTTGGGGTGCTTCAGAAACGGAATTTCTGAGAGTAGAGAGAGGCTGCCAGGCCCTGCTGGTCTGGGATGGAAGGCACAGGCTTCCCTGGGCAAATTGATAATGTCGATAACAAAACCAACCCATGCTGAGTCCCGCCTCAGGCACTTTCTGGGATCATCTCATTCAATCCTAAACAATCTGAAAAGAGACACTATTTTAAAATTTAGCAGCTGAGGCTTGGAGAAGTTTAATGACTTGCGTTGGAGAAAACAGCCAGTACTAGCAGAACTCAGGTTTGATTCCGGATGGAGGGCGCCTTCCCAGAGCTCCCAACCCTACTGCCTCGAACCCTAATATATGCTAGGCCCTGTTCCTGGTGCTGGGCACAAATGGAGAGCAAAAGGGCCTGAACCTTGTGCGACTGGAGTGCACTGTAACTCATGCCACTTGAAAGAATGCTTTAGCCTATTTACAGATTAGTTAAAGTCAAGAACCAAAGCCCTCCCTCAAGCTTCCCGGACTGCACAGCCCAATGATACTGGGATGAATGGAAGCGCCCGGGGACCTTGCAGGAGTCTCCATGCCTAGACCCCACCAGCTGCCCTGCTGCGCTGAGTGCAGAGGCTGGACCCCAGAGAGTTGTCCTGCAGACAGTGCTCACCTCCAACTGTGGCAAGGCCCTATAAATTGACGTGGTCAGGGGAGCTCCTGTGCCCTAACCCCACCAACATCCTTTCCTCAGGTCCTTTAACTAATTTTGCCATAGTACAGACTGACAAATGTTACTGTACTGGTTTTACAGATGAGAAAACGGAGGCTGGGCAAAATCAAGCTAAAAACCTGCTCGTTATGAGACTTGCCCATTCCGTGCCTCCGGTTTTTGTCTGTAAAATGAGAACAAAAACATCTTGCTCTGAACCCCAGGGCCTCAACGCTCCAAGGGGCTCAGACCTGACCTGTAGCTCCTCCAGCCCCAGCCCCCAGGGCAGAGGAACTACCCCTCCCTTCTTGAAAAGGGACAAAAGTGGGAGAGAATGGGGCTTTGTTTTCCCACTAGCTATGGGTTTTTCCCGACTTGGTTCCCTATAGGGGTTTTGCCTGGGAAGCGCTGGGCTGACAGCCTCAGGCATTGAGGTGTCCGGGCTGAGAGTTCCTGGACACAGCCACAACATTGCTTGTGGCATCCAGGGATCGAGCACCACTCTATGTGCTCCTGATGCTCAGGTCTGAGTCACTGGCCCGGCCTGGCCCAACCGGGAGCTGTCCTGCTGCTGTGCCAGGAACCATGCAGCACTGCCAGTGCCTGGTACTGTCTCTCCGGGTAGGTGCAGCCCCCAGCCCGCCGTGCCTGCCTGATGGAGAGGAGAAGATGCCGGGAGAGTTCAAGGGCTGCCACTTGCCCGAGCCGCACAAAGATGTTTAGGATATAGGGGCACAGGAGCAGGCAGTTGAGCATGGACTATCTGACCGTCACAGGGTTATGGGATGGGCTGCGAGAGAGAAAAGGAAAAGGGCTGAGCTCAAAACTTGCTTGGTTGGGTCCGGGCTGGCGAGAGCTGGGAGGAAATGTGTTCAGTGCAGCCCTGGCATTCGCCTCCTGGGCCTGCTCTCTGCTGCAGCCTTTACCACTCCGCTTTCAGAGCTCCCTGCCCCTCTGTGTGATGCGTGCTGTGGCCTCATCTCATGGAGGATGACATTGAGGCTCCTCCAGGTGACCAGACCAGCTCTTAAGCAAGAAGGCAATCTCCTACCGGGCAGCCCCTGCCTGAAGCCCTAATTCAGCCTAACTCACACGACCAGGAAATTCTTCTACCAGATCAGTGTGTCCGCCCACGATCTCCCTGGGTCCTGCACACCCCTGGGCCTTTTTCCTCTTACCCTTATATGCAGTAACATTAGAAATAATATTTTTCACTTAATGTTATACTTCAAAGATTTTTCCATGATGCCTCCCTCTTTGTCATCCTCTACCTTCAGGGACCAGCCGAGTGACCCCCAGGGTCTCCCTGCACCTTTCCTGAGGGGTTCACCAAGGGATAGCAATGACTAGCTGGCATCTGCCAAGGCTCACCGAATGCCAGGATCCCAGCCAAATGCTTTACAGGCGTTCTCTGACCTAACTCACGTTCATTTGCAAACCAGGAAGCCTGAGGAAGTTAAGTCAACCGTCAAGGAGGTTATACAGTCCCTAAGCCGGACCTGGAAACCAAACAGGGCACGCACAGAAGGCGGAGGGGAGCGCGTATATGAAATGAGAGCCCGCCGCACTGGGGATGTTTGTCCAGCGGAGACGCAGTGGGGCTGGCTCCGGGTCACCACGTTGAGCGGACCCCAGGCTCTTGCCAGCGGGTGAGGATCTTGAGCTTCATATCCGAGCTCATTACGGGAAAGGGTAGTTTGCAGAGCTCTGGGGAGCCGCAGTTCAAGGTCCTCCACCGCCGCTACCGGGCTCCAGAGGCCTTGGGCGAGGCTTTCACTTGGGAGTGCTGGGTCGGGGTGAAAGTACCCTGGTGGGGACAGGGTCAGAAAAAATCTAAACTAAATTCCCACGTTTACATAGTGATCTTCCCACCCCCCAAATTAAATCGGTATTGTTCGTTTTGTTTTTTGATTACATATTCTATAAAGCACACATGCACGGTAAGAAAATTCAACCAGGAGGGGAAAATGCAAAACAAACAAGAAGTATGGCGAGAGTAGGGTGGCGCAGGCGCGGGCTCTGCGTGCCCAGAGCGCCAAGGGACACCTAGAGGACTAGTTTTATCTTTAATAATTAAAAAAAAATCAAACAAGCACATGCCGAGGTTAAAAAATAATCAGAGATAAACAACGATATTAAAAAGAAAAAACGTCGGCTCTGGGAGCTGGGATGGAGCGATTCCCTCAGCCCAGCACCGCTCTGCGCGAGCTGGCAGAGGAGGGCTAGAGCTGGGAGTCCCCAGAATGAGAGCCAGGCCACTGCCGCCCCAGCCCCAGTGTCCCTTCGTTTCCTCAGTCTCGGCCCGCAGTCACAGGTTTTGCCAAATCAGAACAGCTCCCGTCCTCTTCTTTTGTTTGAATTTCACCTTAAACCAGCCCCACATCGAGTATCCGAATACCTGAAAAGGACGCGCAGAACCCCCAGAGCTCACCGCAGACTCCTGGGCCGAGGCGACACCGTTAGGGCCCTCAAGTCTCGCTGACTCCCCCGCTAGACTGGGCTTCTGGAGAAACGGGCGCGTGGCCTGGATTTTATTTATCCCTCACAGAGCTTACCGCAGGGCCAGGCACTGTCCGGAGCTCTTTACAAGTGAACCCATTTAATCCTCTTTTACACCTCTGAGTTCTGCAGAGGAAACAGATGAAGATTTCATCTTAAGCCCAGAGAGGAGGAGTAACTTGTCCAAGGTCACACAGCTGGTCAGTGCCACAGCTTGGTTTCAATCCCAGGCAACCTGGCTCCAGAGCCTGAGGGCATAATGCCATTCCATTCCCAGCTCAGGGGTGGCAAAGGATAGGTGCCAAGAGATGTTTGTGAATTGATTAAACAGCACAGTAATGTTAGTAGCTAACAGTTCTCGGAAGATTTCTATGATGTGCCAGGCCCAACTCTTTGAGCAGGAGAGGAATCTCAGCGCGGGTGAGGGATGGCAGCTGGGATTCCGGGTTGGCAGTCTGGCCCTATTGCCCCACTCCGCTGCTTCTTAGAGGGGCACTCATCCCAGAGCATGGTGAGCAGTGATGAGACCATGGGCTGCACACCCTGCTCGCGCCCACAGCTGCACGGGATAACAGTATGGATTATTGCCTAACATCTGTTGGTGC
>CAUYSK010007401.1:0-18809 GCA_963575035.1 Avahi laniger | reverse complement strand
ATGTCCGGTAAATGTCAGTCAGGCCCATTTGTTCTAGAGTTCTGTTTAAGTCCATTATTTCTTTTTTAATTTTCTGTTTGGAGGATCTGTCCTGTGCTGTCAGTGGGGTGTTGAAGTCTCCGACTATTATGGTGTTGCTGTATATCAATTTGTTTAGATCAAGTAGAGTTTGCTTTATGAATCTGGGTGCACCTTAGTTGAGTGCATACATATTTAGAATTTTTATGTCTTCTCGTTCAGCTATACCCTTCACCATTATATAGTGACACTCTTTGTCTTTCATTACTTTTGTTGATTTAAAAACTAAGTTATCTGAAATAAAAACTGCCACAGTACCCTTCTTTTGACTTCCATTTGCTTGAAAGATTGATTTCTTCCCCTTTACCTTGAGTCTAAATGCATTCTTGCAGGTTAGATGTGTTTCCTGGAAACAGCAGATGCTTGGCTTGTTTGTTTTTTTTTTTTTTATCCATTTGGCCACCCTATGTCTATTGAGTGGGTAGTTCAAGCCATTCACATTTATTGAGAGAACTGATAATTGGAGTGAATTACTGTTCATTCTGTTGGCTTGCATTTTGTTGCTTTGTTTTCTCTCTTGAGCCATTGTGGAATCTAGCCTTTGATCTTTACCTTTTGAGTGGTTTCACATTCTTGTTTATTGTGCTGATACTTGTGTAATTCTGTTCTGAGTACTTCTTGGAGAGCCGGTCTTGTCTTTGTGAATTCCCTCAGTATTTCCTTATCTGAGAATGTCTTTATTTCTCCTTCATATATGAAACTTAGTTTTTCAGGGTACAACATTCTAGGCTGGGCATTATTTTGTTTCAGAAGAGTGAGAATGGGGCCCCAATCTCTTCTTGTAGGGTTTAAGTTGAGATGTTTGGAGTTATTCTGATGGGTGAAAAAAGCCTGTATTGCAGTGAACAGAACAGTAAGAGCAATTATGGTGAGGACTAAGAAGCTGATCTGGAACTTCTTAGAGAATGATTAAGTGGTTTTGACTAAATGTTGATAGAAGCATAGATAACAAAAGCCATTCTGACAAAGTATCAGATGGAAATGAGGAGAAACTTATTGGGGAATTGGAGCAAATGTCATCCTTGTCACATTTAGCAAAGAAATTGGCATCATTGTATCAACACCCTAGAAGTTTGCAGGAAGGCTGAATTAAAAAATGATGAATATTTGGCCAAATAAATGTATAAGCAGCAAAGCATTCAGACAATTTCTTGGTTATTTTTAACTGTGTAAGTAAGATTTGGGAGCAAAAGCATGACCTAACTGTGGAATTTATAATTAAAAGGGAAGCAGAACATAAGAATTTGGAAAATTTGTATCCTCGCCATTTGGTAGAAAATGAAGGAACATTTTCAGGAGAGGAATCCAGGGATGTTGTGGTTGCTCCTCCCATCATAGGCCTTGAAACCTAGGAGGACGGGATATTTTCAGGGGACAAACCCTAGATGCTGCTGCCCTGTGATGACTTGGAATTTTGCTCCCCACATCCCAGCTGCCCTGGCTGGAGCAGCCATGGCTTAGTGACCCCAGTTATATCTTCGGCCATTGCTCCAGAGAATGGAAGGTGTAAGCCATGGCAACATCCACATACATGTGATGCTAATGCTGAAGACCTGCAGAATCTGAGAGCTATGGAGGTGTGCAGGCATGACTTTCTCCACCAAAATTTCAAAGTGTATAAGAAAAATCTCAGGAAGAGACTTGTTGCAGAAGCAGAGCCATCACAGGAAGACTTTATTAAGGAAATATCAACCAGAAATTTGGGGCTGAAACTTCCACAGAGAGTCCCTACTAGGGCAATACCTACTGGAGATGTGGGGGGTAAGACTGCTACCAGGATTCCAGAATTGTAGAGCCACGAGCACTTTGCAACCTCAGCCTTGAAAAGCCACAGGCATTTGACTCTAACCCATGAGAGTGAAACTGTCCTAATGAAAAGCAAATATTAGCCTCTAAATAAAATATAGACTTTCAATAAGAAACACTACTAAGCATTAACCAGCTTGCCCTTGCAAAAAGAAACTCAAAGTCTAGGGGCCATCCCTAACTCCTTATGCAAAAGAGAAAGTAAAGGTCTCAGACACCTGTGAATAACAGGCCCCAAAGATCATTTATTAAGGCAATTTCTTGTGGACCTCCTGTAAGGAAGGACATACAAATTATATCTATGTCTAGCACCCAAATCTAAAGCCTGTTCTATTGCACGCTAATAATTATTTACAATTTTATCTTATAGGTAACAAAACTGTAGACAAGACAGAACCAGACATTCTTTCACCTACCCAGGGACATCTATGTAATTGATGCTTCCTTCTGTCTGGTCAGCAGACTGCTCTCAGTTCTTGTTGTGCTCTTTGCCAAAGAATTACCAGACACACTGGAAGCAAGGTAAGCAGAAAATGAGGTTTATTGCAGAAAGAAAGATAGGGTATAGAGCAAGAGCAAGATACAGGTTTACAGAGCAAGAGCAGGATACACTTGCCATGGATCAAAATGGATTCCTTTGTCATATCAAAAAGGTCTTGTTTATATTCTGGGGTCTTGTTTTATACTGTCTGAATTGGGCCCTCCTCATGGTTCAGACATCACCATCAAACCACTTTGATGGACAGTTGAGAGTTATATGACCTGAGTCTTAATGTGCCTGCCAATCTCCTATGAGCCACTCTGACAACCCATTTGGGGGAGTGAACCACAATGTAGATTTAAGCTAATGACATTATAATTAGACCTAGGTTGTTCTAGGTCACCTTCCATAAAGAAAGCATTCTTTTGCAGTTGGTGTGCTAAGTTCTGACTGGCAGATTGGTAGGGTGTTCCCTTCTCCTCCAGATGTGGCAGTTGTTCAGGGTGCCCGCTTTTGTCCCCAGGTTTGCCAGGGGTTCCTTGCTGTCTATCTAACACTTCAATTCCTTATTTTATGTAAAATGTAGATTTCCTGGGCCTCACGAGCATGTAACCATTACCTCATCAGCTCCCCTAACCCCCGCACCTTTTTCCTTCTCTATATATTCTCTTAAAATACTGAAAGGCCCTTGGTGGGAACCTTATGTCCAAGAGGCCTGAATAGCCAAAAGGGCTTACAGCCAATTGAATGTTTTAGGCAAGTCAGGACTGGAGGTAGACAGGCACTCACCAACCCATTAAAACCGTCTAGGCAGCAGAAGAGTAAAAACCAAAATGTAAAAGGCAAGGCTACAAAATTAATTCATCTGCAAGTGTAGAACTACTATATTTTTGGGTTTAGTTGCAGACTTTTAGCAAACATAAGCATTGTTTATCTTTTAAGCTAAGGGATTTAGAAGCTTTGTTGTGTCATAATATTTTAGGCTCTTTAATAATTTGTCCTAATGTGGCTGATAAATTTCTCGTTATATCATCTCTTACATAAACCCCATAACTCAGAACAATTATGCTGAGAAAGCTCTAAATCTAAGGGAAACAGGAAATTTTTATGATGGGAGTGGATATCTGTCCCACATGGCCAAAGAGACAAAGTTTCCCAATTAGTATTTGTTTGGGCTTCTGGGTGTCCCTCCTTGATCTGAAGGGTCTAAACTCATATGCCCCTTCTTCCACAATAGTCCCTGGGCATAGAGGGAGGATGTTTTCAGTCTTAGTAAAAGAGTGTTGGCAGTGAATAACAGGTTGCGCCCAGCTGCACTGTGTGTGGTCCTTCCTTTTTCTCTCCTCTTTTTTTTCCCAACCTGTGGAGGCCCTCAATGGAAATCTGACTGCCCCTGACCACTGGAGTCCCACAGGGGCAGCCTACACCAAAGCCGAAGCCGAACTTCCAGAGCCTGCAGCAACTAGCAATTTGAAACCTCAGATCCTGACCCTTGGGATCTCATATCTCCCCCTGTACAGGTATCCTCAAACAGAAATCCTTCAGCCTAACCCTCACCCTGCTTCCTGACCTCATCCCAGCCCTCCTACTACTAGCTCTTTTTCTGCTCAAGTCCTGAGACCCGCAGACTCTACCACAAGTGGTTTGTATCTACTCAGGGAAGTGGCTGGGGTGAAAAGCATCATGCAGATGCATGTTCTTTTTATTTAACTCAATCTTATGATCTAACCTGGCATGTAGAAACTCCTGAGGAAACTTTACTCCTCAATATGCATTTTATCTCCCAGTCTGAGTCTGACATCAGGTGCAAGCTCCAAAAAATTAGATGAAGGCCCTCAAACCCCACAAAAAAATCTCCTAAACTTGGCCTTCAGGGTCTTTAATAACCAAGATAGGGAAAAGGGAAGGAAAAAGAGAGTGGGACTGACAACAGCCCCCCAAAACAAAACAAAAAAAAGCTTTTAAAATTGTGGCTGCCCTGTAAAGGAGTTTTTCAGAGAGTCACTCAAAAGTCCCCAGACAAGTAGATGACAAGGCCACACCCTTCTATGGGAACCGAGCCCTGCCTCCAATAGGACTCTGGATCTCTAGAGTAAAGTGTCCCAGGAGATGGGCTCCGTCAGGATCGTGCCCCCTCTGACAAAAGAATGGCACTGGAAGAGCGAGTTCCCTCTTCTTAAAATGGGAAGATCACACCAGTATTCCGGAACTGGCTGCCCCTCCCTGTATGGACATCCTTCGTACCCACGGACTCTCTGAAACTGCTTCAATCTAATGGGCACATCAGGCTTCAGAACAGACTGAACTTCGACACACTGGGATGGCCGAGCCTTACGTAACTCTCTGGCACAGGTAAGAACTAATGCTGGAGCCACATCCTCTGCTCTTCCTGAATTTTCAGGGCCTCTATTGCCCTCTCCTACCCCCATCATCAGAGTAAAAGGTAAACTATAAACCCCTGTGTATTCCATAGCTTCTCTGTTCCCTGGGAGATAAAGTATTTGCCCACCCCTTTTTGTATTTCCCAATTACCCTCACTGGGAAAAGATCTTATGGCTTCCTTCCTCAAACTTACGGAAAAACTTAACTGAAATTTTAGGTGCAACTTTTTCCTTGATATGCTCTGAGCTTCCAAACTATAAAACTTTCTGCCTTACTTCACCTAAAATTGTCTATATGTTTGTGTGACCATGTATATGTAAAATTTCCCTACCAAAATATGTAAAAGAATTCTAATTAATTGGCTTACATCAAACACTTCATTAAAAACAAAATAGAAAGTAACTTGTGAATAACAGAAAGAGATGTAAAGAGGCAACGAGTGTGGAGATATATTTTTGGTAAGAAAGGATCATGTATGGAATTTTTTGTCCTAAATAACTGGTTATTTAGGAAATGGGAAAATTAGGACAAAACAGAAAGTTTTAGACATGTTTGGTAGATGGTCTGTGCAGGTTGGAATAAAGTTTATAAAGGGAATTTAAGAAGGAATTTAGTATGTGGTAAAACAAAGTTTTCTTAAAATATTACTTTGCTCTTATAAATATCTGCCCCAAGGCTATGTGAAATTCCTAAAGTTCTAGTAAGCCTTAATATATTATCAATAATAACTATAGATACTAAATTATGTGTCACAAAAATAACCAAATATCCTTTATATCAGTAACCATGACTATTGTGAAATCTTTACCATTCACGGATGATTGTTTTTTTGCTCCGAGTCTTCTTAAACAACTGTTTATAATCAATTGCAATCCAAGATTTGCTTCTTTGGAAAATGTCATGGAAAGAACTAAACTTTTTTTGACTTTATTTGAAGCATTATTAATTCTCTTGTTTTACTTTCCAAAGCCATTGAAGTAGTATTAAGTAAATAAGAGGGTTATCTCCAGCGTTTAAACTATTAAATTCCACCTGGCTCAACCTTATTCATCCTTTCTAGGCCTAAGAGATATTGCAAAAGAGGCACGCATATAAAAATGTAAAAACTGATCTCAGGAGATTAAAAATTAGTAAATTTATTTTGATTCCCTTGTCTTTCTTCACCACCCCCATCTGACACCTACCTGCCAGCAGTAAAACTCGCTGGATGGCTTCTTAAAGGGACCACAGCACTTACAGCCTAGAGACTGGATTTTACTTAAGGATTTCCCAGGACAAACTGGGTCCCCTTCAACCTTTTAAATCATTCTCTCACTACAGCTAAGCTTCTGGAAATCCCGTCAGAGAGTCATCTCTCAGGACTCAAACCTATAAGCCCTCCAGAACCTGCTTCCACCCACAGCGAGCTCCCTGAAAGTCCAGCGCATCACAGATACCAGGCTCTGATAACATGCTATGGTAGACATGAATACTTATTGTGCTTTGCCTCCTCTTTATACTTCTCACTCTATGAATGCCTCCATGGGCCAACTTCTATACCAGACGAGTCAGTCCTTTGCTCATGCTGGAAACCCTAATAATAATAACCTTACTTTCCATCCCCCCAACTATGGGCGCTCTATGACATCTCTATCTGCCTGTAGTCCAAGAGACTCTCCACCTTCTCAAAACTATGAGCTTTCCTCACCATGCGTGATCTTAAAGTCTTAACTAAGGCCCCTTAGTGGCTCTACTTACAGCTCTCATTTTCAAACCCTACATTCTCCACTATCTGGTGATATTCATATTAAAGCAAATTCAGGCCCTAAATATTTCTCTCCAGTAAAATCCCATCCTGCCTCTATTCTAACTTTAAGATCATCCTTTTCAACCCCCTCCCTTTTAATAAAGGAACTCCATAAAAAATCTCTACATCCTTCCTCAGCTCAAAGAAGCTACAAAAGAAAGGTCTCCAACCTTCTTCTGAGTTCATTTTACATAAAAATTTAATTTTAACAACAGAAAGGGGAAATGTTAGGGCAGCCTTGAATCTCCCAATTTTCTAACAACAGCTAAAAATCTATTCTGACTTCTCCTACTCTTTGCTGTGTCTCTCTCAAACTAGCAGGCAATCTGCTGGGACTCTGTTTTCACAAACACCTAAAACAGCTCAGAAAAGAAACGTAAATCTTTCTCTTTACATTTCCCCAGCTCACAGCTTTTATAATTTGTTTTACAGCCTCAGGGTGTTCCTGAGAAACTCCCAGACAGACTGCAGGGGGGTTAACTCCAGGCCTTTTATTCTTGCCCAAAACCATGTCTCAGGGACAAAGATCACATCCCCTGCCAAAGGCCTGACAGCATTTAAGAAATAACCAAATCTCCAGGAACAGGAAAAAACAGTCAGAAAGAGGACCATGATGCTGGCTTCCCAATCTTTCTAATCTTTACCCTTTTCCCATACCTTACCCTTCCTTTTCTTACATGTATATAATAAAAATGGTAGAATGTTAGTGTTAGGTCCAGAGGGGGAAGAGAGAGAGAGAGAGAGAGAGAGAGAGAGAGAGAGAGAGAGAGAGAGAGAGAGACAGAGAGAGAGAGAGAGAGAGAGAGAGAGAGAGAGAGAGACACTAAGTGTGGCAAAATGCTGTTTATTTTGAGCATCTGGGTGCAGATGGATGGAGGCCAAAGAGGGTCCACCCTGAGGGAAGGGAAAGCCTTGGGTTTTTATAGAGGGTTTCTTAGGGGAGGGAGTGAGTATCTGGGCCAGAACAGGCACTGCAATAAAAACATTTTTTTAAACAACCAATTTCTGGAACCCCTGGGTCAATCTCATCCCATACAAATAAGGGAGGGGAGTAGATCCGTTCTTATCGGGGGATAGGAATGCTGGCGTCTGTAGCTGTCTGTTAGATTTTACAACCTCTGGGGACTCTGCAGATCCATGAGGCTATTGATTCACCAAACTCGATCTTCCATTAACCGCATTCTGTCCCATACATACTTTTCAGGTTCCCACTGGGAACAAACCTAACATCACATTCCGTACCATAGTTTGTTTCCGGTGGAAACCCAAGTATGTATGGGATGGAATGCGGTTAATGGAAAACTGAGGTTGGTGAACCAATAGCCTCATGGGGCTGGAGAGTCCAGGAAGGTTGTAAAATCTAACAACTGCAGCGAGCATTCCTATCCTCCCTGATAAGGATGGAACTTATTCCTCCCTTATTTCTACAGGGTGAAACTGACCCAGAGTCCCAGAAATTGTTTTGTTTTTTTTTTTAATTTTATTGCAGAGACTGTTCTGGCCCAGGTACTCACTGCCCCCTAAGAAACCCTGTTTAAAACTCAAAGCTTTCCCCTCCTTCAGGGTGGACACTCTTTGACCTCCACCCATCTACACTCAGATGCTCAAAATAAACAGCATTTTGCTACACGTAAGGCTTCCTGTGTGTGTCTCTCTCTGCTCTGGACCTAAAATAAAACTTTCTGTTTTGTCCTAACTCCCTTTTCCTAAATAACCAGTAATTTTAGGACAAAAAATTCTGTACAAGATCCTTTCTCTATAATAATGTCCTTCTTTCTGTTTAACCTTTCTTACCAAAAATACATTGCTGTATTCATTGCCTTTTTACATCTCCTTCTCTTACTCACAAGTTACTTTCTATTTTGTTCTTTTTTTAAATCCATATTTTGATCCAACCTTTAAATAATCTTTGAATTAGACAATTACACATTTTATGTTTCTTTTAAAATTTTTCTTATTAAAAACATATTTATTGGTACACCTTATATATAGCATCACATGCATTGGCTAGAATTGTTATTTTTAGTACTTTAAATTTTAGTAAAAGATTAAAAAGCAGGAACTCATGAATTGTCCATAATAAGATACTTGTTGTCATGAAACAAAATTGCAGGTTACTATAAAATAATAGTCATTTACTTAGCCAAGCTGATAATTCAAAGATTTTTAAGAAGAAAAAATCTTATTCTTTGATAGAGAGGAGACTCAGTTTCCCAATCATAAGAAGTAATATGGACAAACTGAAATACAAGTCAAAAGGTGAGCAAATCTTTTCCTATTTTTATTAATACCATATGAAAATGTTGTTCAAAAGAGAAAAACAAATTTTACCTTTGCATTAGTGTATTGATGGTAAAGTTAATTTTAATAAAATGTTATAAAGAAATCCATTTAATTTTAATGAATTTGATTATAATTTAAAATTTGATAAATCTTTTGTAAACTTTAGCTTTTATATCAATTTAGTTTTGATCATTTACTTACTTAACTGAAAGTTTTTTAGAACCTATAAATTAGAAAACATTATCTTTTTTTACAAAAACTATTTCTGTCATAACTTTTTTATTTAAAAATCTTATTTTTTATATTGAATTATTTTTCTTCTCTCTAGCAGTTTTAATTACATATATTAATCATAATGTCAACATGTAGAAAACCCTAGGAAGTTAAAGTAACTTTCACATGTTATCAGTCCCCAGTTTTATTAGTACTCCTAAATATAAAAATAAGATATCAAGATATATAAACTTAAACCTGTTTAATAATGTTTTAGTATTTTATCTTATAAATAGCTCAGACATTGCAGGATTATCTGTTTAACATGAGTAAGATTTTAAATTATGTGAAAATTTCATTTTTATTTATCCCATTTATATTTATCTAATTTATTTAAATTATTTACTTAGCAGTTCACTTAGAGTCCAGTTAACATTTTAAGTTATTTTTCTGTTAACCATTTTTACACCCTGTAAATTAGATATATAACACAGACCAGGGATCAAAATATAGTTTTATTTATTGTTTTTAAACTCAAGACTCTTACCAAGAAAAATGAACGTAAGTATTTTAATAAGACTTGTTATTTTAAAAAATGTAACATCATTTCTAAATTTCATAAATATAGTAGATATTTTAGAATATATCCTGTTTAAAGGGGTTCATTAATTAGATTAAATCTTTTTAAAACACCACATTCCAAAACAAAATCTATTGACGTTGTAGGGATTAAAGTGTCCCTGGCCCACAACATATAGTCAAACTGTAGGGAGCAAAAGCCACTGTTTCCATAAAGATTTGCTGAAAAATTGTGGACATGAAGGATATTAATTACTAGGAGAAAAAATACAAATTTGTACATGGGTACCTGTAGAATGAACATTCAAAAATACAGGGGAAATTGTCCATTTTTATGTTTTGGATCAACAAAGTATGGACAGCTGTGGAAAAAAAAGGTATAATCTAATGCTAACAGGCTGAATGGCAGAACCCAGAAAGGCCTTTCTATCTAGATTCTATTTGGCCTCTCTGAGTGTGCATTCCTTCCTTCTGGATGCAGGGCAGGGCCCGTCTTGGAATGAGGATTTTACGGTAAAACAAAGTACATCAGATAATTACTTTATGGCCACTTTTTACATAAAATAATTTTAGGTTTTATGGCTAGCTTTTAGAAAAGAGGGTTCTAGGTTTTATGACCTGTCTTGGGGAAAAGGGATTCTGATTTCTATGGCTAGCTTAGGGAAGAATTGGAACAAAGGGCAGGAGGACAAGGCAAGGTCAGAGAGCTTTTGTTTATGAAGCCTTAATTTTAGGCAGTTTTTTGAACCCCATCAATGTAAGATTACCTGACTGTAGACTGGAAAAAAAAGCTTCAGCATCAATCCTTAGCACCTCAAACAATGACAAAAGGGGTAACATTTTTTTTTACAAGAGGATCAAGATTAAGCTGTTCTACAAACAATCTAAATAGTCTGAAAACATTTTTCAACTTGGTTGTAAACTTGACTACATGAAATATTTCTAAAGAGTAAGATTGTTTTGAGATTCCCTTTGGATTTTAACAATCATCCATTTTTATCTTAAAATAAATTACTATATAAAAATTAACAGTTTAGGAATTTTTCCCTAGACAACAACTTTGTTATAGCAACATAATGTACACATGACCAGCTAGAATATCAAGAGTGAACAAGGTCAAGGGAAAACTAAAGCTTCCAATTTAAGGTCTTGTAACTACAAACTCTAGGACAGCTTTGAATCCATTACAGTATGGGTAATATCAGTTGATAGAAAGAGTGAGTTAGAAACATGTTTTATGTTTTATCTTTCCACAGACATTGAACTGAGTGGAAATAAACTGTATCTGCAGTTAGGATTAAAAGACCCAAACAAAAATATTTTCATAAACCTTTGACCATAAGTTTCTGGTTTTGTGCTCTATTTATTTGGCATTTTATTTATTTTAATTTGTTGACACTTATTTTTTGTTTAGGCACGTCTACATTTTTACCTTATTAAGATCTTAAAGTTAATCATATAGGTATTTTTGTTGGTAACTCAGAAGATTCAGGTATTACCCTTAGACCAAATATTAAATTTACCTTACTTATAAAAAAATCATACAAACACAGATCATTTTGTCTTTGGGTGAGTTTATAGTTTTGTAGCCTTTGTGTCAATCCCTGACACCTTAACAACGTGAAAATGTCCATTAAAACCCAGGCAAAAAAAAATATGCTGACAATTTTAAAAACATTTTTACTCTTACTTTATCAATAATACCTTTTTTAAATAAGTCAGTTTATTTAGCACAGATTACTATATTCACATGAACTAAAAAACCATTTGGGTTTGTTTAACTAATTTACGAGAACTCTCTTATTTATACGCCAGTCCAGAACCATGTAGGCATGAACATATTATACATGGATATGAACAAAATATATTTAAACATATACACTCACACACACATGCACACAATGTTTCAATAGATTTTACTCTAGAACTCTAGCCATGAGATAATAATAAAACTCACCCATTTATAAAAGAGAACTGCATCCGAATTTCTTCTAACAAAACTGCAACTTTTTCCCCTGGCAAAACTTTAGTTGCCCTGATAGATAACCTAATTACCCCTGTGGATCAAAGTTTTGGGTAAAGCAGTTTCCATGGCAGTTTGATTTTTAAAGAACCTATTTTACCCATTTTTTTCCCTTCCGTTTAAAATGAGGTTTTCTTTTTTTTTTTCTTCAACGTTCACGTATTAGCTAGAACTGGCTATAAGATCTCACGTTAGTCTTTCAATTGGAGATACCATAAAAAATGAGCTTATTTCAAAATCAGTAGAAAAAGCTAGCAGGTTTTAGAGTAGCCAGAAAACAAAGGAGAGAAATAGCTTGAGAGACATTTTAACTCTACAGTGGTAGGTCAATCATTTGAGCTCTGAATTTTCCTTGATGTAATTTACCTTTTAGTAAAATCTTGTGCACAAGAATTGGCTATAACCATCTGGAGTCCTAGAAAAACAGGCATGTTTTGAACCTTTCCATTTACACAAATATTTGCAAGTAGAGGTGCCATAAACCAACTGGGGTGCCCCCAAAGAGGTCATTCTTGTCTTTTCTCATTTTTAAAGGATTTTTTTTCCCATTTTTCTTTAAAAGAAGTAACTGACATGTAGTCTAGGGTTTATTGTAGTGGATCAGAGTGGGCTGATTGTGGGCGGAGCCAGTCAGTGTTTTAACACTGAGTCAGTTCCACCCTCTTACATGTCCCAATTTCTCTTTTGGGGTCTAGTACCTGTGAGAGGGCTTAAAATGCTGAGCGATCAGCTCTTTTTATGCATTTTCAGAATGAGCCTACTTTTTTTTTTTATTTCAGCATATTATGGGGATACAGATGTTTAGGTTACGTATGTTGCCCTTGTCCCCCCTCCCCCCCTAAGTCTGAGTTTCAAATATGTCCATCCTTCAGGTGGTGCACATCGCACTCTTTGTGTATGCATATACTCGTGCCCTCCTCCCTCCTCCCCCCCCTCCTGCCCACCATCCAATAGATGTTATTCTTATATGTGCACTTATGTGTTGATCAGTTAATACCAATTTGATGGTAAGTACATGTGGTGCTTGTCTTCCCATTCTTGGGATACCTCACTTAGTAGAATGCGTTCCAGCTCTATCCAGCAGTATACAAGAGGGATGGGAGTTGTCTGAGGTGATTTTCCATGGTGCAAGTGGGCCCCATAGGGAACCTTGTAACAAATTAATTAAAAGAAAGATGAGCCTTCTTTTAATTAATTTGTTACAAGGTTCCCTATAGGGTCACTTGCACCATGAAAAATCATCTCAGACAACTCCCACTCAAGACATCAGTCAGCCAGGGGTGCCTTTTGGCTGAGAGGATTAAAAATGTCCTTTCTCTTTAGAGATGAGGAACTCAATTTCTCATTTACCTACAAACAAGACAATTATGTTTCCTATTTTGCAAATGTACAGAAAAGCCAATTTAGATTAATTTTAGTATGAAAAGGCAATGGAGAAGATCCTTTAGAATGCACCTCCAAATCATTATTAGATTCTAAACAATGAATTCCTAGGAATAGAACGAACTCACAATAAAGCAGAACCACCAACGGAAGATTGAAAGTCCACAGCTCAGAAGGACTTACCAGTTCCACCCAAGGAGAAACTCAGAGTCAGGGGGCCCATGGAGGCCATGCTGATATCTGGCACTGAGTTCAGGCTACTCCTTCAGGGGTCCTGAGTCTCTCTGAGCTCCATGTCTTGGCACCAATCTTGTCAATAGAAAAGAAGCCAAACTCTGTAAAATAATTTAAAGAGGTTTATTCTGAGACAAATTTGAGGACCGTGACCCAGAGCCATGACTCAGATCCATGCCCCAGAAGTCTTGAGCAAGTGGACTCCCTGTGGTTGGGTTACACTTTGGTTTTATACATTTCAGGGAGGCAGGGATTACAGGCAAAGTCATAAATCAATATATGAAAGGCATACATTGGTTTGGCCCAAAAAGTTAGGATATCTCAAAGAAAAGTGGGGGCTTACAGGTTATAGGTGGGTTTAAAGAGTCTTTGACTTGTACTTGGTTAAAAAAAATGAAGCTTTTGTCTAAAGGCTTGGAATGTTTTAAGATAAGGAAGTCTGTTAATCAGAGACAAGCTACTGGCCATATATTTGTTGTGTTAGTTGAGGACCTGCAGGTTTGTCTTCCATAGCTTTAGGCCTGTCAATGAGTTACAAAGGATATCCACAAGAAGGGAGGGGGCATGCTGAGGCATATCTGACCTCTCTCTGTTGGCCGGCAACTGACTTTTAGGTATCCTCTTGGCCAGGAGGGGATCCATTTAGTCATCCATTGGGGGGAAGCCTTATGATTTTATTTTAGTTCACAGAACTTATTCAGTGTAAGAATGCAATTTTCGCATCCTCATAATTTCATCATTCCCCAACCAATCAGTGACTCCAGCCTCTCAGCCCTTTACCTGCCAAAATTCCCCTAAAAACCCCAGTCCAAGACCCCTCTGGGAGGCAGATTTGACATACCCTCATACCTCATTTGGCAGCCATTTAATTATCAAACTCTTTCTCTGCTGCTGATAGAGAAAAGGAAAATCCCACTAAGCAAAACCCCTCCCCATTAACAACCCCCTATGTAACTGCTACACTGCTGCCACTCTTGCTTCTATAAACTGCTTGCAGCAACTTCTTCCATGGTAAGATAAGATAGGAAGAAATTCCATAGAAACTCTATACCAGGAACTGGGATCACTAGAGACTCTGCCCCACTAAAGATAACCACATTGTAACTGTGCCCTACACTCTCCCTAAAACAAAATGTGTAAAAGACTGCTACACTCTCTGTTCAGGGCTCAGAATTTGGTGGCAAGCCTCCTCTGAGTCCTCCGGCATAAATAAACCTGGTTCTCTCCACTCTTTTCAGGCCATTCAGTTTGTTCTCAGTCAGCTCTGCTGTAACACTGCAACACTTGCTGTTTCAGTGTTTTTGTCTGTTGCCATGCAATAGGCATGAATCTGGTGAGCAGATACCAAAAGCTATTGATTGGATGTGGTTTGTCCCCCCCAAGTCACATGTTGAAATTTAATCCCCAGTGTACTAATGCTGAGCTGTAAGGCCTAGTGGAAGGTGTTTAGGCTATGGGGGTGAATCCCTCATGAATTGATTAATGCCTTCCTACAGGGATGATTCAATTCTCTTTCTCATGCAAATAAATCAGTTTCTGAAAGAGTGCGTTGTTAAAAATAATATAGCTTTCTCAGTTTCTATTTCTTGCTTCCTCTGTTGTCCTGTGATCTCTTTTTGCAGGCCCACACCTCTTCCACCTTCTGCTGTGAGTGGAAGCATCCTCAGGCCCTCACCAGATGCAGCTGCTCAATGTTGAAATTTTCAGCCACCAAAATCATGAGCCAAATAAACCTCTTTTTTTTATAAATTACCCTACCCCGGGTATTCTGTTATAGCAACACAAAACAGCATATGGTATGAATAAAGTTTAAGCTAGGTAGTGAAAATCTTACACTCCGGAAACCACACAACATTGCTTTAAAAAATGAAGAACATATAAATAAATGGAATGATATCTACACTTTGTGGATTGGAAGATTTAATATTGTTAAGGTGCCAATACTACCCAAAATGATCTGCAGATTCAATGCAATTCTTATCAAAATGCCAACAATATTTTGCAAAAATAGAAAAAAAAGTCATTAAATAATGTGTATGGAATCTCAAGAGATTCCAGTTGCCAAAACAATCTTGAAAATAAAAACAAAATTTGAGATCTCACCCTTCCTGATTTCAAAAATTACTACAAAGTTATGGTAATCAAAAAAATGTGGTACTGGCATAAAGATAGATATACAAATGGAATAGAACAGGGAGCCCAGAAATAAACTCTATTGTCAAATGATTTTGGACATAGATGCCAAGATCAGTCAATGGGAAAATAGAAGTCTTGTCAACAAGTAGTACAGGGAATACTGAATATATACATGTAAAAGAATAAATCTGGACACTTACTTCACACAATAAATAACATTTAACTCAAATCTGATCAAAGACTTATGTGTAAGAGCTTAAAATATAAATGTTCTATGGAAAACTATAAGGAAAGCTTTGTGATATTGGAATTGGCAATTATTTTTTGGATATGACTCTAAAAGCACAGGCAAAAAAGTAATAATAGATATATTAAATTTCATCAAAATTGAAAATTTGGGACATCAAAGGACAGTATCAATAAAGTATTATAAAAGGCAAGCCACATAATGGGAGAAATTATTTAGGAATCATATATATGATAAGGGATTATATCCAGAACAAGTAAACAACAATTAAAACTCAACGACAGCAATGAAGAAAGAACCCAATTTAGAAATGTGCCAAAGACTTAAATATAAATTTCTCCAAAGACTATCTGCAAATGGCCAATACACACAGGAAAAGATGCTTAACATCATTACACATGGAAATGCAAGTCAAACCACAGTGGAATATCATTTTTACACTGTTAGCTATTTGTATGGCTGTAAAGGAAACTTAACATATTTCACCCCAAAATATTCTTTTTTGACACATTTTGAGATGGCTAATCAGAGGGCCTAAAGGTAGAAATAGTCCTAAAAAGCTGCCTTTTGTGGAGAAGTTTTGTATCTATACAGAAACATCTACATTGGTAAAATAAGCATCCATATTTTCTCTGAGGCTCCTCTCCCTTTCCAGCTATGAAATATTAACTCAACCACTGGCTACTATCTATTTTTCTTCTCAGGGCTGCTACCCATGAGGTTTCATCTGTATAACAAGACTACTTTCACTAGCCGTGCCTTTCCTTTTCTCTCCCTCCTTTTTTGTCATGTTTCAAGATCCTATTCTTTCTGAAACTGCAAGATAGTGTTAAAATGTCAATCATCTGACACTCTCTTTGAGTCTTTCATATTTTGTATGACTCCCGTGTACATTTGTACACATTAATAAATTTTGAATGCCTTTCCTCCTATGCCTTTTGTCAGTTGACTAAGTGAGCTTTCAGAGATTAAAGGAAAAGTCTTCTCTTGGTCCTTAATGTATATTGAAAAATTAGCATACAACAATTTTTGGTGAGAAATTGAAACTCTTGTGCTTTGCTGGTGGGAAGTAAAATGAACTGTCCACTGTGGAAAACAGTATAGTAGTCCTTCACAAAATGAAACATAGAATTACCATATGGCCCAGGAGTTCCAAATGTGTATATACACATCCCAAAGAATTAAAAGGAGGAGCTCAAATAGATACTGTACAGGAATGCTTATAGTAGCATTATTCCCAATACACAAAAGATGGAAATAATCCAAATGTCCAATGACACATAAATAGATGAACCAAATATGCCATATACATATAATAGAATATTATTCAGCCTTAAAAAGCAAATGGTGGGGAAGAGCCAAGATGGTGGACGAGAAAAGCCACCAGTCAGAGTGTCTCTGTAAAAAAGATGAATTTTAGAAGAAAGAGAAAAAAATAAGCTAGCAGAGAAAAATAGATCGGGTGAGGGTCAGAAGGAAGGGTGCCTGAAACTACAGGAGACTCCACAGGAAGACATTGCGGAGGAGAACTGGAAGGAGAAAGGTCCCAAGAGGCTTGGAGACCAGCGACAAGAGTAGGTAGAGCGGTTAACTTCCCCCTCCCTTGCATCTCGGACTGCTGGTGGACTCCTGAGCGGTTGGAGAGACCTGCCAACACCAGCCCAGTTGAGCAGCCCACGTTGCCAGTGAGCAGTGGCCTCTTGCGGACATGGCGCCGGGCTCCCAGCTCCCTCAGGGCACCTCCCGGGCACAGACCTGAGCCTATCAGCAAATGCCATAGTGCTCCATTCTCTCCTTCCCCCTCCCTACCCCTGGGTGCCCAGAGAGACAATTTAGCCATGACATAGAGGCATCTCCAAGGAACGGGATCTTTCCTTTTGGGGGCCTACAGCAGACTGAGGGGTACTCAGATTGCGAGTTCCCTACCCGCCAGCCCTCCCAGGTGCTACTTGCCTGGGGACTCCAGGAGAGCGGGGCAAATCCCTAAATGAAGTGAAATAGATTGAGTTTGGGCACCCTGTAGGTGATTTAAGACCAGCACCCCTCCCCCTGGCAAGGTCAGGGATTGATCTCCAGGGCCCAGGGGAAAGGCCTGCAGACCAGACCCCATACATCCAGGTCACATCGCACTGTCCCGGGGCACACAAGAGGGATCTGTGAAAGAGCCTACTGAGGAGTGTGTGCCTTCAGGGGCAGATCAGCATGCCGGAGCGGCAACCCTCCTCCCAAAAGAGGGCCATGCACCCAGCTCAGGCTACGATCCAGGGTAGGGAACCTCCTGGCCCACGTCACAGCCAGGGGAGATTCATCGGCCTGAGGTTCTGCTTGCTGGCAGAGGACTGGGAGAGGCCACGGAGAGGAGGAAGGTAGAGGGGAGTGAGACCTGCTGCAGAGTGCGAGTCTTGGACAGCCCCACCTCCCAAGCCCAGAATTTCAGCTGAGTGGAGCCATTTCAGCCCTTCCCGGCAGCTTTGTGAAGAAACAAAGAGCAGACTTTTGACCCCTGCTAACAGCAGTTGTGGAGCCTGAAGGCAGATTTACCCAACCCAGCCCCACCGAGACCCACTCCCTATCCTGCCCCCACCCGGAAATCCCAGGGCCCCACCCACCACCCGAGGCACAAGATGGCCTCTCCAGAGGACCAAGAGCTGGCTGCAGGACCCAAAAACAGCACTGCAGCTTGATTCTCCCTGCAAGTGCCACCTACTGACAGGGAGGTCATCCTGCACACCCTTTTACTGCATCTACTGATTCATCATAAAGGGTGTGGTCGAATCTCACCCACAAACACCACCTATTGGCTCAGAGACTAAACAGGGCGTGTCATTATCCAAATGTAAATATAAAGGCAAGAAGAAACAACTGATCCAGATGGGAAAGAACTAGGAAAAGAATGCTGGAAGTATGAAGACTCAAACGGAAAGCATATCCCCAAAGAGGAACAACAGCTCCCCAGCAATGGACATTAACCAAACTCACAACACTAAAATGACAGAAGAAGAATTTCAAACATGGATTGCAAAAACACTGAATGATATACAAGAAAAAATGGATGACAAACACAAAGAAACCACGAAAAAAATCCTGGACTTGAAATAAAAATTCACTAAAGAAATTGAAATACTAAATAAAAATAAAACCAATCTCCTGGAAATGAAGGACTTATTCAGGCAACTAC
>CAUYSK010007399.1:0-26009 GCA_963575035.1 Avahi laniger | reverse complement strand
CCAAAAAAAGATCTATTCAGAGACCTATGCCTTCAAAGTCCTATCTTCTGTGAAAGTGACAATTTTAGTGAGTTAGTGAATTATCCCTGCTACATGATGTATTTGTATTTTTTTATTGTTTTTATTTCAGGAAATTATAGGAGTACAAAGATTTTGGTTACATGTTATGACTTTGCCACATCCCAACCATGATTTGAGACGTGCCCTTCCCCGCTACAATGCTCATCGTGTCCATTAGTTGTGAGTTTGCCCACTCCCAACCCCTCTAGTAGAATGTCTTAAGTTTCAACTGAACTGACACCTGAATACACTAAATGGATCCCTTCCTGGTATCTCCTGTCATGTTTCATCTATAGTCATCAAAGCACTTAGCACAATTTCAATTACTTCTGTGTTCCCTTACTTGTTTATTGTCTCTCTTCGAATAGGTCATAAACTCAAAGGCAAAGGTCATGTCTGCATTAATCACCAATGAATTTCCAGAACCCAGTGGAGTGCTTGGCACAGAGCAGATGATAAATATTTTTTGATAGATCAGTGAGTGGATGGATGGATGGATGGATGGATGGACATATGCAATAAATGGAAAATGTAATCAAATAAATGAAACATTATGGTAGAAATTTCAGGCTCAGTGGACAGGTGGTAGAGTAATATTTGGGGGCAGACGGGTTATTTGCCACCTCAATTTGTGGAGATAGATGTCCTTGAAGAGGAAGGGTTAGGAAAAGGGTTGACTGAGGGGAGCAAATGGATTTATACAGATGGCAGACAAGATGTTGAGAATTTGCCAAGAAGATATTGTGTCTAAAGGTATAAGAACTCATAAAATATAATGTTTATTACCAAATGCTTTTCATACAAAAACACCAGAAGAGTCATGGCATATACTGCATTCTCTTTCCTTTGTCTTCCCTGCCCAGAATCTAGCATTAAAGCCCAGCTGCTCAGACCTCCATATACCAGCAAGAGTCTTTAGCTTCTGAAGTGAAAAATACACTACCAACAACCTGTCACAGCTGAGAAATCAGAAAACAAGTTAAGTTTTTGAGCTGTCAGGTTGAAAAGGATTTGCAAGCCCCTTCCTACCTACTCTATGCTATGAAGATGGATTTCCAGAGGTTTGAGAGAGATTTGTACTATGGCTTTGAGGTTTACAAAATGCCACCATCTGAGGAGTTTGAATTATTTCTCCCTTTGTATTTCATTTGTAATGTACCTTTGCCAGCATAAAGAGTATTATAAGGGCATTTGAACAGTAATAAGGCCCTTAACATTTATCAGCATCTATTTCCCTTGCAATGCAATTGTTGCACTGAAGGGAAATAACCAGTAGTAAACTGGGTTAACCCCTTGTCTTCCAAAATCGAATGTGACTTGGTTTGTAACGAGGAACCCATGCCCTGAACAATTAATTCCTAAAAGATAGAAGATTTAGAATTTTCAGTTAAATACTTTTGATCTACTCTTTCTTTCCCCTACTCCTCTACCCTCTCCTCACTGTATGGGAGGAATAATTCACTGAAGAACTTCCAAATAAGAGAACCCACTGGAGCCGGTTTTAGTTCCGTCTCCATGTATTAGCTGCGAGACTTCTGGCAAGTCACTCAGCCTCTCTGAACCTCAGTTTTCTCAAATGTAAAATGAGAACAATACCAATACATACTCAATAGGGTTTTTGTAAAGGCTTTAAAAAACCACCTATGAAAAGTACATAGCACAATTCTGACATATTCTAAGTGCTTCATAAATATTAGCTAAACTACTGCTAACCTAACCAAGTGTTTCTAAGTAGAATCACTTAGCAGATTGCCTTTGAATGGTTGTTCCTAAACTGCTTACTTTAACATTCTGCCTTATTAAATAGATACTGACTTCTATTGGTATTTTAATATTTACTTATAATTGAGTATATCTAAACTGCTTGTCTTGTTAACATTATTGTTCATTTGATTTTGTTATAAATAGAATGAGAAAACTTCATTTGGCCAACAATCTTAGTACCACAAAAAAACTCCAGTATTTTGATATTTCAAAGTATTTCAGGGCGTTTAAACTGCCAAAACATTTCTTGCTCAAATGCAAACAAGAATTTTCCTAAAAGGTGTCTACGGACTGCAGCTGAAAACTTGACACTCAGCCAAGACTTAATTCTGAGTCAATAAAGTAATACCCCTATGCCTAGGTAGATGTGTAAATTTTCTCCACATGATAAATAAGCAAACTGTGATTTCTATCAAATCAATCTTGGTTTGAGTCAGTCCTTCTCTAATCAATAAATCTGGATGTGCACTGAAATATGAAGTCAATATGTGCAGTGTTACATTCACTTTAAACTCCTTCATCAAAAGTACCTAGCAATTTTTCTATTATTGCCATAAATTCAAAATACTAGGTTTTTTCTTTTTCTTTTACTACCACTTTAAAGGGACAATAAGTTTCTGGGTCCTAAAAAAAACTCTTGCTTGGATCTCGTTAGAAATCCACATAGATTCTCTGACCCAATCAGTGCAGTAGCTACAATTACATTGGAACAGCACTATGAAGCAGAATTGGATATGAGGCAGTGTTAGTGAAAATTGTGGTGTTTGAAAGATATTGCTAAGATATTTACAGTTTTTTACTAGGAATTTTAAGAAGTTGGAGGCTTCTGGGTAACGTGTGAATCATAGGGAAGGGATCTGCCATTTTCTGGCCAAGGTCATGGGCTTTCCACTGCTTTCTTTAATGTTTCTTCTCATTGTAGGCGTGGGTACAACAGAGCCAGTCTCATCAAAACCTTCAAGTCTTGCCAATGCAATAAGTTTGTGCAACTTCCTTAGAATCTTAAGATTGTTGGAAGATTCCTGTCTGCTCACTTCTTTTCTGTGTCCCCAACAATCATATTCAACTCTCTTTGCTTCTGTCTAGACTTGTTGCTGTTTCTGACATCCTTTGCTATGGGCTGTGGGATATTGTGGCAATCAATTCTTGCCATCACCCTACACCACCACCACAAAGCTATGTGTGACCAGGATCTGTGTTTATTCCAAACTTACTCAGAAGGGGTTGTCATTCATTCTGAGTTAAATATTTATTTGATTGTTAACATGTTTATTTTGAACTGTTTATCAAGACTCCTAGCTCAGCAGTTCTTATGCTCGGTCCATGGATAGAATTCAGTATGTCTGCAAGTTTGGTTGGGATAAAGTTATAACTTCATTTTACAGACCTCTATAATTTAGTATTTCCTTCAACTATGAATGTATAAATCATAGTTAATATTAGCAGCACCTGTGACTGTGTTGTCCACAAAAATTATAAAATTTTTTTATCACATTATAGGTGTTATAGATATCTCAAAATATTACTTAGGCTCATATGTCATTTCTGTGTCTACATTCTCACAGAGGCTCTCTTTCCCAAGGAGGAAGTACTTACTATAGGGGTTAAGAGTATAGGCTTTCAAGTCAACTTGACTTGGATCCCAGCTCTGTCCCTTGCTGACTGTTTAACTTTAGACAATATTATTTAACCTCTGTGTTTTAGTTTTCCTATCTGTAAAGTAAGGATAGTAGCATTGCCTACCTCACAGACTCATTGGTAAATCATTGGAAAGATTAGATGAGTCGATACACAAAAAGCGCTTAGAATAGTATTTGCCACACAAATAAATGCACAACATATTTCTGTTACTATTAGTATTCCTAGAGACCAGGAACTATGTCTTTTAAATATTTGACACTACACCCTACCCAACATCCTTCCACAACCACAGTCAGATCCATATCCACCCTCTTCCCTAAATCAGAGCTTGGTGTGTAGGGACATTTCTGATATAGTATCTACATCTTGACTAACTTCCTGCCTGCCCACCAGGAACATGTGTACGAAATGTAATAAAAGCCCTCTTTTTCTCCAAGTGACCTGAAAGATGTCTATCAATGGACCATTCATTCCCATCTCAGTAGTGCAACTATATCCAACATTGAAAAAAGATGTAAACAAAAGCAAGAATGGCTACGTTTATATACTCAGGATTTTTAAACTAAAATTAATGTTTCAGTCAATTGAATTTATTAAAAGGAGATTTCATTTTTATTTTTCTCTCTTCCCTTTTTGTAGAGGGTAAGAGAGACTATACATTATCAAATGGTATTCACCTTTTAGATCTCAACTTAGACATCATTTATTCCAGGGAGCCTTTATTTCCTGCTGAGCCCCACTTGTGTTTGAGCTCATCATGGCACCAATAACACTATACAGTCGGCCCTCTGTATCCATGGATTCTGCATCTGTGGATTCAACCAATCGCAAATCAAAAACATAGTTAGGCCTAAAATGGTTGCATCTGTACTGAATATGTAGAGACTTTTATTTCTTGTCATTATTCCCTAAACAATACAGTATAACAACTATATATATAGCATTTACGATGTACTAGATCTTATAAGTAATCCAAAGATCATTTAAAGTATATGGGAGGATACGTGTAGGTTATATGCAAATGCTATGCCATTATATATCAGGGACTTGAGCATCTGTGGATTTGGGTATCCTCGGGGATCCTGGAGCCAATCTTTCGAGGATACCGAGGGATGACTGTACTACAGTCACCTAGTTACTGTTCAGTCTTCCCCACTTCATAAGCATAGACACTGTGTCAATCTCATTCCCTAATGCCTACAACACTTAACACATAGTATATACATAATAAATATTTGTTTATTTGTTATTATAGCTGAGTTATTCCCAGCAGCCTATTTGGTAGGACTTTTCCCTTTTCAACCAGGAACTTTAGTGTTATGTAGGTATAATGGTAATACTAAATAAAATGCAATGACATCACGGGAAACCTTAGGTATAATCAGATCATGAAACTATCTACACAGAGGTATATATACTTTGTATTAGTCAATCATACCTTAATAAAGCCAGGGAAAATTTTAAACGATAAAATAAATTCATTTACATAGAAGAATTTGAAGGAAAATTAGAAAGTACCTATACAAAAATATCTCCTCTACTAGGTCATCTACTTCAAGTTTATAGATCATCACTGGTTCACAGATTATAGGATGATAGGAAAAGGAAAGCAACATTCATTGAATGTCTACTATGTATCAGGCATGTTATATATGCTATCTCCTTTAATCCTCACAATTATTCTGTTGGGTGCATATGATTACCCACATCTTACAGAGGAGAAAACAAGCTCATAGAGGTTGAATAAATTGCCCAAGGATACACAGAGAATAAATAAAGAGCCAAAGTTTAAACACAGGTCTGACTGACACCACATTTGTGTACTTTCTATTATTCCACATTGACACTCAGGAGACAGATCCTAGACAATTAAGTAAGGACTGGAAGTGAAATATCAAAGATAGCCTGGGAGTTGGCTATGCTCATGGAAGGTATGAGCAAAAAATGATTTTAATGGCGAACAGTCAGGCTATTCAGGTGTTACGGTAGGCAGAATAATGCCCCCCTAAAGGTGTCCATGTCCTAATTCTTTGAACATGTGAATATATTACCTGACATGGTAAAAAGGGGTTTTACAGATGTGAGTAAGGTTAAGGAGTTTGAGGTGAAGAGGGAGATTATCCTAGATTATCAGGAAGGATCCTTTGTACTCACATGAATCCCGTATTATCTTTCTATGGCTGTTGTAACAAATTACTACAAACTGGGCGGCTTAAAACAATAGGAATGTATTCTCTCACAGTTTCGGAAGCTACAAATCTGTAACCAAGGTGTCAACAGGGCTGAACACCCTCTGAAGGCTCTAGGTAGACTCTTTCCTTGCCTTTTCCAGCTTCTGGTGGCTCCAGGTGTCCCTTAACTTGTAGCTTCATTACTCCCATCTGTCTCTATGATCACTTTGCCTTCTCTTCTCTGTGTCTTCTCCTCTGCGGCCTATCTCAAATCTCTATCTGCCTTTCTTTTATAAAGACACTTGTCATTGGAAATGGATTCTCTTTTAGAGCTTCCAGGGGAAAAAAAATGCATCCCTACCCACACCTTGATTTTATCCCAGTGGAATACATTCAGGAATTCTAACCTCCAGAACTATAAGATAATAAATTTGTGTTGTTTTAAGCCACTAAGTTTGTGGGTATTTTTTACAACACTAAAAGAAAACCTATACAGGTACTCAGGAAAATGGAGCAGATGTTTGGATCAGGACTATTGTGTAAGCCAAGGTCCAGAGGGCAGGTCATACACTAGAAGGATATAAATGCCACAGGCAGAGCAGGGCAGATGGCAGGAACTAGGAAAGCCACAGGAGGAGGAAAGTCACAAAGAATGTAGAAGAACTGATATGCATTAATAATATCAAGAAGCACCCTTGATAATGGAACATCAGGCTAGGGAACTAATCCTAACATGGGCAGCCCAGGCCCTGCAGGGTAGAACATAGTTGGGAGCATGCTTCCCAGTTAGAATATGTGTGGGCAGGACAGAATAGCATCATCTGGCAGGCATATTCATATAATGTTGTCTATAACTTTCATATACTCTTTTAGGTTAAGACATTTAAGGTCTGCCTTCAAGTTCATGTAGCATACTAGTATTATGTATTTAACAGAGAGAGAACTTGTTAGAAAGATGTCCTAGTCAGTCACCTAACAGGGTCTGAGGGAAAGGCCCCCAGACTGATAAATAAGAGTAGATAAGAAATAACTAGGAAATGTTTACAGAATGGAGCCAGGGACAAATACTGAGTCTGGCAAATGTTTGTTGAATGGAGGAATGGATGAGTGAATGAAAACACAAAGGACTCTGGAAGTCTGTACGACATGACGACTTAAAGAAACAGGAAAATTGGCAGTGGGGCTTCAAAGGCAAGGTGATCATTGCCAATAGTTTCCATGACTGGACTGATGTGTCTTTTCAATAGTATTTATCTCTTTTCATAGATAATTTTATTGTTTCTGTTTTCTAATTTCAAAAGTAATACATCCCAAAGGAAAAGAAAAAACACATGCCTGTAAACTTGTCATCCCAAGATAACTATCAACTATTCTGAAATATTTACTTCTGGTCCTCTCTATGTCTTTGTCTATAACTGTCCATGTCTGTCCACATCTCAATCTCTCTCTCTTTCTCTCTCTCTCTCTGTATGTGTACTTACAAAATATGGTATCTTATTCTATTTACTATTTTGTAAATTGTTTTTATTTTGATAAACACAGCACAGATTGTGGTTGCTTTTCCAGGTCAATAAATATTCTATTACAACATGATTTTATATGACTACATAATTTCTCAACCTATGAGTATATATAAATTATTTAACCAATCTCCTACTATCTTTTTCTTATAATTTTCCACCATTAAAAACAGTGGGGTATGCATATACCCGTCCCCTCCAAAGAGTGCAATGCGCACCACGCAATAGGATGGACATATTTGAAACTTGGACTGAGAGGGGGGAGGGGGGCAAGGGCAACACATGTAACCTAAACATCTGTACCCCCATATTATGCTGAAATTAAAAAAAAAAAACAGTGGTGCGACTGGGCACGGTGGCTCATACCTGTAATCCTAGCACTCTGGGAGGCTGAGGCGGGTAGATGGTTTTAGCTCAGGAGTTCAAGACCAGCCTGAGCAAAAGCGAGACCCCGTCTCTACCAAAAATAGAAAGAAATTAATTGGACAGCTAAAAATATATAGAAAAATTAGCCGGGCATGGTGGCACGTGCCCGTAGTCCCAGATACCTGGGAGGCTGAGGCAGAGGATCGCCTGAGCCCAGGAATTTGAGGTCGCCATGAGCTAGGCTGACACCATGGCACTCTAGCCCGGGCAACAGAGTGAGACTCTGTCTCAAAAAAAAAAAAAAAGCGGTGATGCAATGAACATTTTTATGACCAGTTTTCCACATATCTCTAACTATTTCCTTAAGGTAACTGCCTACAAGTGGAATTGCATATTTTGGTGGATTTAGACACATATTTTCATATTAGCCCATAAAGAGATTTACTTATTTACATTCTGACTTCAGTATATGACAGTTCAGTTTCTTCAAACCTTTGTTAACACAAGTTATTATCAATATTTATTAAATTTGCCAATGTGATGCATGGATTTAGTTTGTATTTGTTTTTGAATGAAGATAAATATTCCTTCATTTATTTATTGAACATTTTTATTTCTTCCTTTGCACCTTACCTATTTATGTCCTTTGTGCATCTTCCTATTTGAGTTTTCATCTTTTTTAATTAACCTGTAAAAATTATTTAAGTAGACCAATTATACTTAATAATATTATTAAGTATAATAGGTGCATTTTCCCATTTACTTTTTTCTTTTAATTTTTGTTTATTATGGATTTTTACCATGCAAAAGGGATTTAATACATTTGTCTTCGTAACATCAACTCAATCTTTTCCTCCCTGATTTATACCTTTCCTGTTACGCTTGGAAAAATGTTGCCACTACAAGAGTATATAAATAAAATAAATACCTGTATTATCTTGTCATTATTTTATAATTTCATTTTCACACTTTAATTTTAAACCATCTAGCAAGTTTTTATTGCATGAAGTAAGGTAAGGGTCTGGTTTTAGTTCATTCTTATTAGACAGCCATTTATGAGACAGTGAATTTTCACAGGAAACTCACTCAAATTAATCTGTGAAAGTGTGTACTGAAACTCAAACTAGTGAAATAATTTTTTGAAAAACCTGTATTTTCCATGATGCATCTAAGGGTCTCAGCAAGTAATGGATTCTGATCTGCAAACACAACCCAGCATGCCAACATTTACAGATATACCCATGAGCCAACCAAATAGCAAATCTACTTTGCAAGCAAAAGGTCAACTTCCCGGTGTGAAGTCTCCAGTCACAGACTTACATTCTTTCTCAAATCACCCTAACACACAGAAAACAGACATATTTACTTTTCACATGATTCATGGGAGAATTTTGCTCTGAAACAAAGTCAACAGCTAAATCTTTCCTCAACAAGCTGAAGCACATTCCACACTATTCTCTAGATGGAAGAACTTCTATGAAACTTAGTGAGAGTGACAAGAAAAGACTTATTTTTAGATTAGAAGAAAATGCTCCTATCTCACTACAGACAATATCCTTTGGAACTACTCTTGATTCTCAGTTATATTTCCTAGAAGATGTTACCAAGGCAAATGTTCAGAGAAATAGCAGCTGGAGCCATTTGAGGGTTTCTAATTACAGGGCATCACAGGTACAATTTGTAATCCTTCTTGACAGATGTGACCCATCACATTAAGCACTGTTGGCATGTTCTACAAGCCAGATGCAGGCTGGGACGAGGTTGGTCTTTGCGTAGCACAGCTTTCTGGCAAGATTCACCATTACAAATAGCTCTTACGTATGTAGGAGAAACAATTGTTGACATGATATAATCGAAGGATTTTTTTAAATGGTCAATTGATTTTAAAATATCTCACCCCATTCCATGAAGTATTGAAATACAAAGAAATACCCAGATAATTCTGTTAGATTATTAACTCTACCTATATTATCCAATATTACTGACTTCAACATTTGGATCAAAAGGATTCTGGAGGGTCTAAGCCACAATGTTCCAATTAAAATATTTTAGAAATTAAGAAAATATTTCCAATGATTTTCCTCCAGCCTGTACTACAGCTATGCAATATCTATATGATATAGAAATGAGTGCTCAGTTCAAAGCATTTCAGGAAGAAACAGAAAAATGTCAAAACAATCATCATCTCTGTAGACAAACAAATAGCTGACTGAATGACTTGCAGAATTTCCAATGGTTGCTGAGATGTCCTGGAGGTATGGCCAGAGGGTTCCTCAGCCACAAATACAGAGAACTATTGTCCCCTCCACACAAGCAATGAAAAGATTCCAAGAAGAATCACATACACATTTAATTATTATTTTTCTAAGCTCTCCTTTGAAGACAAAGAAAACAAAAGGATAATTTACGTTTACAGTTGTGTGACACATAAAAAATATAATTAAAGTACTAAATCTCTCCAAAGAAATGTGATGTACAGAATTAAATTCAGCATTTAGCTGGAAAGGAATCCCCTCGGAGATATCAGGTTTGATATGTGAGGAATTAGTTTTCAAGTTCCATTGCTGATTTTTTTCAAGGGATGGTATTTTGGTCACCCCTACTCTGATTTCTCCCTACGACTGTCAATCAGAATGAATTACAGAACATATTACCTGAATCCCAACATCTAGCTGTATTAACAGCCCCTGATTTTTGTTCTTTCAAATATCCTTTAGATATATGAAAGTCATTTTTTCCTATCATATTTCCAGCACCCTCTGACAAGGCAGCATTTAACATTTCCCACACAGAGGGTTTTTTTTCCTTGCATTGGACATCGGAATACAGAAAGTTAGTTATAGAGTTTGTTTATTTTTTAATCCTCTTTATTAGTTACATAAAATTGTCAACAGATTATGCTAGTCTTGAAAATACCAGGCTGATTTAAGAGAAACTTTCCTGAACTGAGTGGAGAGTGGGGAGAGGAGATAAACAAATGGAAGAATATAGGGGAAGGGTGCAGTATTTTTTCCCTGTAAAATTTCAATCTAATTTTTTTAAAAGCATAGAACACATTATTGGTTCTAGTAAGGATACCACAAACTCAAAAGGGTCAAGATGTAAGCTTTAAAGACTGAGTATGTTATTTACAGACTTGGGCACATTTGCCTGCATGAATCTCAAAGAAGCATTTTTGGCTCTTCTCATGAAAAATCTATTGGGAGACCACATATCTGAAAGTGCTGTCTTTCCTCCTTATAGGATGGGAGCCTCAATCAATCTTTCATGTTATGACCAGGTGTAAGTCATAAAACAGCAGTTATTGCAGATTTTATGGAGCTGAGAGCCAGGACACTCATGAGGAGGATAAGTTCATAATAGACTTACAGAGCAAACCATCCTTCAAGGTCCTAGGTTTCCACAGAGAGGCTGCTCCAGTGATCTGTAGCCTTACTTTTTAACCAATATTTCTCACCATTATAAAACACGTCTACATTCACCAATTCAACTAGATTATATGTATTTATTGTATTCGGAGCGTTTTGTACTGGAGGGGTATATAGAAGGATTTGGTTGTTTTCTTCAACCTGAAACCTGTCAATCTCCCAGATTAGAGATGTTTGAGGCTCTTCAAGTATTCAAAAGCCCCTCATTAACTCATTATGGGTCCTTAGCCATGACTTTGAACCTTTTCCAAAACGGTAGGTTCAGCAGTCTACACCACACTTTTTGAGATTTTTTTCTCTATTCTAAATTTGCCTTTTGCAAACGTTCAAAAGGGATCCTTAGCTTTAATATCACTGAAGCATATCCTCTACTCCACCACCCTAAAAGGACCAATTCTTTCCTTAGCTGGCTGTCGCTAGCCCAACACCTTAATACCACACTACTCCAAACCATTGAATGGAAATGTGTAAAGTCCAGAATTACTTTCATTTCCTGTAATTCATACTGTCTGATCTCCATGTATACGCTAACTAAATTTTCATGGTAATCCATACTGGTATAGTAATGGAAGAGGACTGAAGGAGACTGTAGGAAACTAACATAAATATACATCTTCTGCAGCCTCCTAGAGAAAGCATCCCCACCTTTATTGCATAGTCTTCTTTTACCTATGGTAGAGAGGTCTAAGGTTGGAGAGGCAGGCAACAGGGTAATAAGAGCAATACATGGGGTCAAATGTAGCCTCTTAAAAGCTATATCAAATTAGTCTGTATAACTAGCCACCTATCCAGATGTTCTTTTTGTGAGCTCCTAGAAAGCAGAGAGCACCCTCTGACACAATTAATTGGTTATTTAAACATATACCTTTCTCCTCCTCTAATGATCTATCACTTAACAAACATGGGCTGAGCTCCTCGCCCTGTATGCCAGGCTGTGCCGGGTGCTGGAGATACAGCAATAAGTCAGACACAGGCCCAGCCCACAGGTAGACCTTCTGGTGAGAGGGACAATCAATGAAGCAGAGTCTCACAAGACCCCAAGAGTGGCTGAGAAGCACTAGAAGCAAAGGTTTGCGGAGGAAATGACATCCACATGGAGTGACATTTAAGACAGAATAACCCTGACTTTGGGAAATATATCACTTAACAACAAAAAGTTATGTTACAAAATATATAGGGAGCTGCCCTTTAGTTCGAAGTGAGTTTCACATGTAAAGGAAGTTTTTCATGAAACCCCTGACAAACCCATGACAAATAGCCTCAAACTAAAGTAGCTGAACTTTGAATTCACAAGAACAGCAGTGCCTCTCAGCATTTCTGAGATCTGGGAATGCTTCTTTTTATGCATTTGTCTGTTTTTATTGAGAGATTACTAACATACAGTAAAATGAACAGATTTTAAGTTTTCAGTTTGGTAAGTTTTGACAAATGTAGACATATCTGTAAGCACCACTCAAAACAGGATATAGAATATTCCCATGATGCTAGAAAGTTCCCTTTGCCTCATTTCAATCCTTTCCATGTACACACACTCAGAGACAATCACTGCTATGAATTTTTCTGTCACTATGGATTAGTTTTACCTGTTCTTGGACTTCATATGTAAGAAATCACATAGTATTTACTCTTTTGCATCTGGGCCAACACACTAGCATTGGGGCAGCACACTTGAAGGGATTAAATGACTCATAACTACGTTAAACAAATGAGCAATAAAATCCCCACTACAGTGTTTCAGTATCTCATTGTGTTTATAAAAATAGACATAGTGATGTATTCCTTTGGCTGCCTTTAAGCCCTAAGTCATTTGAATCAAACTGTTTTCTCCACAAGAAAATTATCCTATGTCCCAAAACACACACACAATCTTTCCTTGATTCCAACCTGACATGCTATGCCTATTAAGTCTTCCTTAAATAGGTTGTACATGGCTCTACTTTCATGCAGCACGTGTCACTCTCAAAGTACAATCCTTTAATTGTGACATAAATAAAATTTATGTAATGATCAAAATTTCACCAAATAACTGGGAAGACTTCAAGGACACCACTGTACCATGTCACACTGGGTAAGAATCACTGCAGAGAGACATCCATGCCAAGTGAAACAAGTGCATGTGCCTCCCTATACTAGCTTTTGTCCTATCTTTGTTTCCTTACTAGGTCACTGAATTCCACTACCTATCATAAGTTGGACTTTCTCTGCCCCATTCAGCCCAGATGCTGCTGTTGCATTCTACTCTTTAATCAAAATACAGAATGCCAAATGCTATGTGCATCAGAGAGAAAACAGAGCAGGAAAGATAGTTCAATAGTGAAGTTAACTATGTAGAGAAAAAACAAAAGAGTGTCTTACCATATCCACAACGCAAGCTTTATATATTTTCCTTCTTCCAACACTAGGAAATATTAATGGTTATAATTTTATAATATTCTTTATATGTACAAAAGTGCACAGCTATTATGTGTATATTCTCAAATATGTATACCATAGCTAGAGACCAAAAACTGGTTCAAGATTACAAGAAAAGAGAATGATTCTCAGATACAAGACTGCTGTTTTCATTCATATTTTTGTTCTCAGTGACTTATTTGTTAACAAGAGCCTTCTGCCTCGATTTCTACCACCTCCTTAACAGATTACTGATTAATTTATCTGTGGGGAAATGGGGCTACTGACAGGCAAATGCACATTTTCAAATATTCTTGGGAAACTCAAAAACACTTCCATTTCCTCTGTGGTTACAATCCTCTAAAGAAAAAAAAGTTTCAACTTAATGCCAGTTTAGCAATTTGCTCTCTGTTCCTTCCTGCTAAATATTGGACAATGTTAGGTCTTTTGTCTCGATGTACACGCAAGAAAAATAAGGATGTCTAACGCTAACCTGGTTAAGAAGCACAGTTCACAGAATCTGGAAACGCAAAGGAAAGAGTGGCCTTTGCCTTGAAAATTACAAAAACCTGTGCAAGGCAGAGTTGTCCTGGAATGTTTTTTTAAAAATATATATTTTGTGGAGCAGCAAATTCCTACAGGTATGAGTTATTGCATTCAGTTGTGGAAGAGAAAACTTCATAATAAACTCAGTACCTCCTCAGTCCCATTCTGGGTCTACAGCAACAAAGACACCATCCCTTAATATATTCTACTTTGTACTAGAGGTCAATTAGCCATTTCACCTGGGCTAGTTCTGATACTGTCTCTTCCTGTCCTATCACTAAAACCCAAAGGGAACTTCAAGTGATGTTATGTCTTCTTAGGAGATACAGGCTCACACAATCAAACTTCTCGAGGTCCAGCCCTGGTTCAGAGATTCTTGGTGACCCTCTCCAACTAACTACCCTTGTACTGAGTCCCTAAGAGCAGGGTAGAGGGTGGCAGGTACCTGGTGGCTCACTCCAGGGCTTGTCAAAAGGCAAGAAAATTTTCCCCCAGGAAAGCCTAGCTGGCATTTTTCTGAATTTGGTCTTAAAAAAGAATATAACTGCATATACGAATTGAAAGAAATCTGGGAGAAGACAAGAGAGAAGAAATCTGGTGCCTTTTACTATTATCTTGATAACGAACTCGCCCGCCACAATTAGGGTGATAAATGCCCATTTCTTTGAGGCTTGTTTGAAAGTCAATTATGGAGAATACTGACAGATGGCCTTCTTCCCCAGATAAAACAATCCAGCTGAACTTTGATATGTGCATAGAAAACACTGTCATTTCTCAAACACAGAGGCCGCCTCCCTAAACTGGCCCACCAAAACACCTGCTGAAATTTTGCCATTGGCCACTTTTAATGAACCCTGACCTTAGGCCTTTTTTTTCCCCCAGATCTCCCTCTTCTCCCACCCTCAGTGGAAGCTTTGCTTCTTTTCATTTTGTAGTCAAATATTGATCCTCCAACCTGTCCTCAAGGTTTTGATTAACACAGAAGATTGCCAAGTAAGCAGCTTTTTGTTTGTTTTCAGCTAATTCGTTTTTTATTATTTACTTGCTGTAGTAAATCTTACTTTTATTGTCCAACCACTGAACAGAGAAAAATGGATTGATTTGAGTAACTAAATAATTCAGACTGCAATGTGTGGTGGAGGGTGGAGGAGAGAGGAAGGATTAGGGGCAGTCTGAGAAAGCTTAATGCAACATTGACCTTCAGTTTTCATAGTCCGTCTCTGATCCCCTGCCCAGATTAAGATTTTGATTAGATGGTGAGGGGGTTGATGGAGGTGGCGTTGTATATTGCTGTAGTAGTGATTTAAAGCAACAACAGTTTAGAAAATGATTATTTCAAATGTCTTCCTTCACCAAAAAACAATAGAGATTCACCAGATGAGATCTGTTGCTTGTTGCTTTTTATTATGTGAACTAATTCACTGGGCACAATTATTACAATTCTAAGGTGTATTTATTCATCTTTTATTCCTAAAGGCACAAACCAATCATCTCCACTGGCATAGATGGGAAGGTTTTTTTTTTTTTTTTTGAGACAGCGTCTCACTCTGTTGCCCTGGCTAGAGTGAGTGTCATGACGTCATCCGAGCTCACAGCAACCTCAGATTCCTGGGCTCAAGCAATCCTTCTGCCTCAGTCTCCCGAGTAGCTGGGACTACAGGCATGTGCCACCATGCCTGGCTAGTTTTTTCTATATATTTTTAGTTGTTCGATTAATTTCTTTCTATTTTTAGTAGAGATGGGGGTCTCATTCTTGCTCAGGCTGGTTTCGAACTCCTGAGCTCAAACAATCTGCCCGCCTAGGCCTCCCAGAGTGCTAGGATTACAGGCGTGAACCACCGCGCCCGGCCAGATGGGAAGGTTTTTAAGAAAGCAGCCAACAAAACAGAGCCAAAGATATCTATATGTGAAACTTAACAAATCACAGCAAAAAGCAGCCTAATTTGTTTGTTAAAGACATCATTTTGAGGGTGGTAAAAAATGGAGAAATAGTGGGAGAAGAAAGAAGAGATAAAGGAGAATGAAGGGGAAGTTTGTTTGCATCCTCTATCATCTGCCCATTCAGTCCTCTTTTCTTTCAGGTACACTATGCTTAGACCTCCTTAAACAAAACATAAACACACAAACTATAAAATAAAAAATGGATAGCTTTCACTACATAAAAATTTTAAACTTCTGTATTACAAAATATATCATATATTCTAGAATGTATAATGAATTTTTACAAATCTATAAGAAAAACAATAGGAAAATGGGCAAAAGACTTCAACAGGCACTTCACAAAAGAGGAAATACAAACACCCAATACACATACAAAATATTAATATGTTTAATGTTAATAGTTATTGAGATAATACAAATTAAAAACAGCAAGGTACTATTTCTACTACTGGCAAAATGCAAAGTCTGGCAACGCCAAATATTGTGGAGAAAATAGAGGAAAGAAGAATTTTACACACTGGTCATGGGAATATACTTTGGGACATTACATGGGAGAGCAATTTGGCAATATCTAGGGCATTTGAAGATGTACATTCTCTAATGCCCAGTAGTTACACTTTTAGTCAACTATCTTAGAAAACTTTTCCACACATGAATAAGTAGTATATTTGAGGATGTTGCCACAGCCTTGTAATAGGAAACAATCTATTCATCAAAAGAGAAATAAATAATATTATAGCCATATAGTATAAGACATGCAGCAGGTAAAGTGAATGATCTAAATATGCATGCATCAACATGGATATATAAAGTTTAAAAACAACAATAATGCTGTATATTATCTGTGAATATATGTATGTATTATATTTAGCATTATATTGTACACATGTTAATATATATTAAAAATACACTAAAAAGCAAGGGAAGCACACACACCAACTGCAGGATACACGCTAGCTCTCAAGAGAGAGGAGAGAGCAATGTAATCAGGGAGAGGTGGAGTGCAAAGGGGGCTACAACCCTATAATACTATTTCTTACATAAAGACAAGACATTAGCAATTATTAAATTTGGATCATGGTTCATGGGTGTGCACTACATTGCTCTTTATACTTTTCTATTTGAAATATTTCATAATATAGAAATAAATAAAATAAAATAATTTTATTGTATCCTACCCCTATCAAAATGTCTACTCTAATGGACTTCTCGTATTAGCAAATTCCTATTAACGCATTTATAAATTCAGCAAATTTTCATTGAGTGCCACTATATACCAGTCAATTTCATTTTAAAACAAATGATGCCTGAATCCAGATGAATAAATCTCTAATATTGGTGTTTCAGGTATCAGGACAGACCGGTAGTTAAGATTCAGGAAACAGCAGGAGAAGCCTTCCTGGTATCTCTCAATTACTAACCAAAATCTGGGCAGAAGAGGGAAAGGAGAGAAACATAAGGAAAAAAATTAAGGTGGGGAGTGTAGACAATGAAAGACAATAATGAATGCCTGGGAGCATCTAGCACTTTACAAAGTTGTTATTAGAACCATTTTCTCCACATGAGTGATCCCCCTTCCTGCATTGTATAGATACACCACAATGTTTCCATAGTTTGGCAGTTATAGACTAGGTGTTACAACCTATGCCTTTGGGTAGCCTCTAGTACTGCCCATATCATCCTCAAAGCAAGATTTAGAACTATAACACATCAAAAGAAAAATACTCTATAAAGCAGTAGTGGACAATGTAGATTGTACTGAAGATGTTATGGTGAGGAAGAGGAAAAGGTTTACATCAAAGAACAAACAACTAATGAAAATCCTCAATAGGCATTTTTCCCTCAAAGTTCCTCTTCAACAATCAGCTGCCAGTTTGCTGATTTCTTCTTTCTTATTCCTCTCCTCATTCAACTTTCTTCCCCTTTCTTATCCAGATCAATTTAGCTCTATTCCATCTCTCAATACCAGGAAGCAGCTAAATTGATAAGCTTCCAGCTGTCTTATGAAAACAAAACTGGGTCTCTCCCTAGACTAGAAAGATGTTAGCAAGCATTATCCTAAAGAAAGTATAATGAAGTACTCAAAGATACTTGAAACACCCTGATAAAATTAACAAATTGACTAGAAATCAATTGTATCAGTCAGTTATTGTTGGTATAAATAAATAAATTGCCTCAAACTCAGTGCTCTAAAACAGCAGTCCCCAACCTTTTTGGCACCAGGGACCAATTTCATGGAAGACAATTTTTCCACAGACCAGGGTGGTGTGGAGATGGTTTAGGGATGATTGAAGTGCATTGCATTTATTGTGCACTTTATTTCTATTATGATTACATTGTACTATATAATGAAATAATTATACAACTCAGCATAATACGGAATCAGTGGGAGCCTTGAGCTTGTTTTCCTGCAACTAGATGGTCCCATCTGGGGGTGTGGGAGACAGTGACATCCGAAGTGTGTTGCTTATGTCCAGTCTACTCCATAATCTCGTTTTAGTTGCTGTCACTGCAGAAAATCCTGCTTCACTAAGATAAGATGTTGGAAATGCAAGCAGGCTTTTCAGTGCTTTTGTGGCAATCTCCGGGTAGTCCTCCTTGACTTTAATCCAGCAGGTATGGAGATCTGAAGTTGTCTCAAACATGCTTTTAAGGCCACCATCATTTGTGATCTCAAGCAGTTGATCCCCTTCTAGCACAGACAAAGACCATTCACCTGGCTTATTCACAAATGGGTTGCAGATCCATTCCTTCCCAGTTTGGGAGTCTTTTGTGGTTGAGAAGTAATGCTCACACTCTTTCAAAAGCTGAGATAGGTGATCATGCATCAGCTGGGAGAAAGAAGGCCCTGGCTCAGTCTCTTTCAAAATCTCTGCTAATGTTTAAAACATCTCAAAAATCTCAATGTCGACTCATCACCCCCATAATTCCAGTTTGGCTTTGAATGCAGCCACTTTATCTGCTGACTTGAACACACTTGTTGTTCTCCCCTGAAGTGACAGATTCATTTCATTGGGCAGGTCGAATATGTATGTCACACAAGTAAGCAAGTTTTGCAACCCAGTCTGTGTCACTGAAATGTGCTGCCAGTGGTGACTTTTTCTAAAAGAAATCTCTGGAGTGGCTCTCATAACTCAAAAACTCTGGCCAGTGATGGACCTATAGAAAGCCATATCACTTCTTTGTATAAGAGAAGACCCGTGTGTTCTGTGTCCATCTCCTCACAGAGTTGCGTGAACAGACATGAGTTAAGGGCATGTACTTTAATGTGGTTAATAATGTTAATCACATCTTGCAAAACATTGTTTAGTTCAGGTGACATTTTTGGCTAGCCAGCATTTCTCTATTGATGAGACAGTGCATAGACTCACATTGAGAAACGACCTCCTTGACCAGAGTAGTGAAACCAGAAAGCCGTCCAGTCATGGCAGCCACTCCCGTCCATGCACATACCGACACAAAATGACCAGTTCAGTTTTCCTAATATGTAATCATTCAAAGACTTGAATTGTTCTGCAGCTGTGATGTTGATTGGCAAAATAAGTGCACATAACATATCCTCATGCAATCCTCCTGAAAAATATATGGCACAAAAACAAGTATTGTTGCCCTGTTGTCAACATCGGTAGACTTTTCAACCTGGATTGCAATGCATACCATGGAGACTCATTAATCCTCTCTAACAATTGTGCCTCAATATCTTCTGCTATTTCATCAATTTGTCTAGTTATGATGCTAGCCAAAAGAGGAACACGTGCCACCTTTTGAACTGCAGTCTCTCCTAAAAGTTCATGGCAAATGCCCTTAGCAGCAGGCAAGATCAACTTTTTACCAATAGTAAAGGGCTTCTTAGCTTTAGCAATGTGGTTAGCCAGTAAGAATGATGCTGTCACTGCAGACACATTTGATGAAGTGGTGGCCTTCAATAATTGCTTCTGCTCTTCGAGTTCATGTTTTTTTTCTTTTGAAAAACTCTAAAGGCTTGTCTTTTAATGTAAGGTGCTTGGTCTCCATGTGACAAAGAAGTTTTGATGGTTCCATGGTTTCATTGGATAGCCAGTCACCACATATTATACAAAGAGGGCTTAGAGAATGTGAATCACCTGTTCAATGAATCTGTAATTTAAGTAGGACTCTTAGTTTTTTCTTTTAACTGCAGCTTTCATTTTGTTGGCAGTCTTAGGGTCTTCTGCTGTCTCATCATTGGTTCTTTCCCCCTTTTCAAAGAAGCTCTCCAGTCACGTTTGTTTTTTACTCATTTTTGCTAGGGTTAGCTTGTGGGCTTACCAAAACTGTGACTGAGACAAGTGTACAGTGCAGGAAAGAGGTGCAGACTGAAGCGGTAAATAAAGTAATGGGAGGGCCATGCACAGACTAAAATAAGTGTCAGATTCTGACTTGAAGCCTGCCACCAGATGCAGCTGTACAATCGAAGTAAGATGCTCATTTGCCACTATAAAGCCTGCCACCAGATGCAGCTTAATTGTCACTTACCACTCACTGATTGGGTTTTGATATGAGTCTACAAGCAATTGATTTATTATGATCTCTGTGCAGTCAAACTTCTCTGCTAATGATAATCTGTATTTGCAGCTGCTCCCCAGCGCTAGCATCATTGCCTCAGCTCCACCTCAGATCATCAGGCATTACATTCTCATAAGGAGTGCACAATCTAGATCCCTCATATGCACAGTTTACAGTAGGTTTCATGCTTCTATGATAATCTAATGCCGCCGCTGATCTGACAGGAGGCAGAGTTCAGGTGGTGATACAAGTGATGGGGAGTGGCTATAAATACAGATGAAGCTTCACTCACTCTCCTGCTGCTCACCTCCTGCTGTGTGGTCCACTTCCTAACAAACAAGCCATAGACTGGTACTGGTCCATGGCCTGGGGGTTGGGAACCACAGCTCTAAAGAACATCATTTATTGTCTTTCATGAATCTTCAGATTGCCAGGGGAGTGGCTGATCTACACTGGGTTTGGCCTGACTGGCAGCTCTACTTCAGGCTGCAGGTCCAGCTTAGCCTGCTCCTCACTAAAGGATAGGCTTGAGTCTACAAACACATATTTATTCTGGGACCCAGGCCAGGGTGCAGCTTTTCGTATGGTGATGGCAGAGGCACAAGTGGTCAAGCTCAACCAAACAAGCAGATTTCATGTCTCTGCTTACATCACATCTGTTAGCATCCCATTGGCCAAGGCAAGCCACATGGTTGAGTTCAAAGTCAAGAAGTGGAAAGGTATACTCATCCCATGGAATTGGGAGGAGGACAATGTTTTTGAACAATAGCATAATCTACCACATCAAAGTGTTTGTTAATCTTATGCTATCTTTTGTCTGTTACATTCCTGGCAAATGTTTCCACTAAATCTCCCCACTAAACTTCTAGGGATCCTAAAAGACTCTCTTAGGGGATACTGAATCACATCTTTCATGTAATGAAGGAAATATGCAGACAAATTGTGTCATATTCATGGGTTAGAAATCCCACAAATTAACCAGTGGATCCTCTAACTAACCAATAGTTATAAAGAATCCAAGAAGTCAAGGAAAGTGAGGAGAGGTAGTTGAGAACCTACTATGGGTAAGGCACTGTGCCAAGGGCACATGGTGAGTAAAACAGCTGAGATACTCACAACTGTGCAGAATCCAAAGGAAAGACACCAAGTGCTGCAACAGAGAATAATGGTGCAGGAGGGCAGAGGACAACTCTAAGTGGTCAGGGGAAGTCTCAGTGAAGAGGTATCCTTTAGTCTGAGATCTGAAGGGTGAGAAGGATCTAGGCACATGAAGAACTAGTGAAATCACATAACCAGGAGACATAGATCTGAGTTTATTGTCTATAACATTGATGAGGAAAATTAAAGACACAAAAGGCATTATATGATGGGTGTTACTGTAACTGCTTTAAAGAAAGATATCATGAGAAAGACTTCAGAGCCCTAAAATGTTACTCACATAGATTGGGAACCTCTCTGAATGAAATAGACTATGCTGTGTGTTTCCAAGAATTAATTGATCAAGGAATCCCTTGTCATTGGTATACTCCAGAGATAGTATTCCAAGGAGTACACTTTGACTCTCAAAGAAATGGTGCACTGGGGCTCTCTAAAGTCCATTCAGCTCTGAAAGATTCTATGATGAGCACAAGTGCCACAGAGGGAGAGTTTGTCGGTACCAGATTTTCTATTAAAGAATATGATCCATGTATGTAATCATACCTCAATTAATGAAAAAAAGAATTAAAATAAGATACAATCCTAGTCCACTCTACACTAACAGCTACTCTTTAGTGAATACTGTTATAGCAAAATTGTACAGTACAGTACATATGTGGAATATAGGCTATAATTAAAAATGCAAATGATTATCAACTAGATAATGAAGACAACACTTTTCTGCTAAAGCATGGGAGGGATGATGTACAAAAATAAAAAGGATTGAGACAAACCTATGCTGAAAACCATAAGAATGGCATACTTTCTTATTTAAAATAATTCCTTGTTCATATATTCTGAAATCATGTCAGAAGTTTAAGAAACAATCATGATTAAGTGTGCTTAAGTGAGAAGCATGGGATTAGTTAGCCCTTTGTCCTGTTAAGGAGACCATCACCACATCAGTCATTTCGGGATTATTTATTATCTTTCCTCATTTTGCACCATTTGGCCAGAAAAATTGTTAACAATTTCTTTAAGCCACTTATAATTTACCATGTCAATGAGTGTGTCAGCTTTGTCATTTTGCAGGTTATTTCCCAGGTAATAGACATGCATTCATTCTACCTTCCTATGCTGCTGCTATCCTTAGCAAATAAAACCAGGGTATTGGAGCAGTGTATGTGCATCCAGATGACTGATAACATTCATTTGTTTCCCCAGACTGTGTGACCTTGAGCAAGTCCTTGACTGGACCTCAATTTCCTTATCTGTCATATAAGTGGTTGGGACGAGATTTTTGTTAAAGTTCCTTCTAGCTCTAAAATTCTCTGATTCTATTTTGTATTCTAATTCAAATTACTAGAAATTTATACACTGTACTTTAAAATCCCCTCCCCACTTACACACATTCTATTTTTTAAATATATCTTTCAACTTCTTAAACTATCAAATTTTAGATACATGAAAAGAGAAGTAATTAAACATCCTAGAGTATTCAGACTAACAATCCTTTTATTAATTAATGTAATTTCAGGTAGAGACTAAAAAATGAAATAAACAAAACCTGGGGTGATGACAACTTAATAGCTTATAATTTTAGATAGACAGACATGAATATGAGCTTTTCTACCTTCTAATGTGCACTTCAATTTTCCCAATATATTTGTCTCTCATTAATAATATTTTAATCAATCGCTGGTACTTATCAAGCATCCAGTATGCCCATTCTTGTACTAGTTGCTATAACGGATTAAAATAGACTTCACTGACTTCAAAAATCTTCAGTTAGGGCTAGGGAAACAAAACTTAACCCCAAGAAACAATTAGGGACAAATATCAGACAATGTATAGTGAGGTGCTAAACTGTGTAGTATAAGCCAGCAGTTTTCAACCTTGTTCCCCTCTACAGCACATATAATGAATAATGTTTCCTACCTTTGACATAAAGTAGATGCTCAATAAATATTTGTTGAATGAATGTATAAATGAACCTTTACATGCTTAAGATAATAAGAGTATCCAAGATTCTAATAATTCCAGCCCTTCTCTCCCACCTAACAAACCAAATCTGTCTGAACACAGGTAATTAAAAGGGATGTCTATTACAGGGCTAATAAACTTGAATATACATATATATATATTCAATATCCACTTGAATATAATCCACTTAAATATTTATTATTATTTGTACCAAATTAAAACACATTTTGTAACTGGTATTGCAACACCGTGGTTGAGAATGCTTTTCAAACACTGCAGATGCCGTTGGAGCTCAAAGAAAACAGGGATTACTATGGGCTGAAGTAGTACCCGGGGCCTTCATGGATGCAAAGGAAGATTTAGAAAATAGGTAGGAAAACTATATGTAAGCCATTAGAAGTAGGGATAGGAGAATAAACACAGAATGGGCAAGAAGCAGTGAGGACACAGACTCAAAGCAGGAGATCTTTGCTGGGGAGCAAAAGGAGGCACGTTTTGGTAGGTAAGGTAGAATCAGTATACGGCAGGCTATAAAAACCAGTCTGAAGCATTCAGAGTTGATCCAAATGACAATAGAGAGCTATTGTAGACATTCAAGCAAAGTCCAGTAGAAAAGGGATTTGTGAAATCTGTGTGTGTGCATGAGTGAATGTAAAAGAGACAGGGTGAAAAAAGATGAGGAGGGCAAGATTTATCTTTCTTATAGACCTTTTCTAAAGGGGTGGCAACTGAAGCCTGGCATTTTAATACCATTTTATGAGGCTTCATACATTTTAATTAATGTTAAACTGATTTATATCCTCAGGGCTTATACACAAATGGCACAATCAAATAAAAAAAGGAAGACACATGTGCACAAGTTTGCATGTGTCTATACGTGTTTATAGACACATCCTTCAACTACATTTCACTGTGCTTCTGTTAAGAGTGCCAGGTTCCACCCACATCTCAGTCTTCCTGGCTTCAATCAGTAAGGCAGAATTAACGACACAACAATTTGGAGGGATTTATTGTGCATTATGTGATCTAAAACAACTTGAATAGTATGAGAAAGTGAGGCTCTAACAAGAAAAGGGAGATTAGTCATGTAGCCACTTTGCTGGCCCCCCTGTTGTGCTTTCGATTGTGGGCTGCATTTATTTTTCTCATCCTAAAATCAAGTTTCTTAAAAGCTTGCTATACATTTTAATGCAATTGCTTTCATTTCCCCTTTGGGAAGGAAGAAAACAGGACTTTCCTTACATGGTAAAAGAGAAAATGCTGCTGAGCTGGAAATGTGTATGTGTATGTGGAGGGCAGGAGGTGATGGGATCAGGACATAATAAGAGAATGAAATGGTTGGCTTTTTTTTTTTAATTTCCAAAATCTTTTTCTTGTCTGAATGTTCCTTTTTTAATATTAGAATATTACAGGGGCACAAATATTTAGGTTACAAGAAACATAATGATCAACATCTCTAATCATCAGGGAAATGCAAATCAAAACCACAGTGAGATATTACTTAGCTCCAGTGAGAATTGTTGGCTTTTTAAACCTCATGAGCCCAACCCTAACTACAGACAGATGTCCCCAGATTCTATAGTGGCAGGTGACAGAGGCTCTTGCCCATAAGTGCGGGAGAGAAATTAGAAGCATACAATAAATAAGCTTTTGAATTTATAAAGTATTTTATGCTTTATGTCTTTTATCACATTTGATCCTCATCCTACCCATGCATGGTAGAAAGGGCAGGGATCGTTTTCTTCTTTATTCAACAACGAAAAAAACCGAAATGATGAAAGTTTGAGTGACTTGCCTAAGATCTCACAGATAAGCCATACACTTCTAAAACAGCTTTATTGAGGTATAATTTGCTACCATAAAATTTGTCGTTTTAGAGTGTATACTTAGGTGTTTTTTAGTATATTCACAAGGTTATACAAGGGTCACTGCTATCTAATTCCAGAATATTTTCATCACTCCCTCCAAAAAAAATCTGATACCCATTAGCAGTCACTCCTCACCTCTTTGCTCCTCCCAGACTCTGGAAACCATTAACTTCTTTCATTTCTATAGATTTGCATGTCCTGGACATTTCATATAAATGGAATCATACACTATGTGCCCTTTGCGTTTGGCTCCTTTCACTTAGCATAATGCTTTTAAGATTCATATATGCCATAATATGCATCATGTTTTTCTATGCCCAAATAATATTTCACTGTATATATACAGCACATTTTTTATCCATTCATTAGTTGATGGACATTTGGATTGTTTCCAGATTTGTGGCTATTATAACTAGTGCTGTTATGCACATTTGTATACACATTTTTGTGTAGACCTGGGTTTTCATTCCTCTTGGACATATACTTGGAAGTACAATTTCTGGGTCATATGGTAATTCTATGTTTAACTTTTTTTTTTTTATTTCAGCATAATATGAGGGTACAGATGTTTAGGTTACGTGTGTTGCCCTTGCCCCCCCTCCCCTCCTCAGTCCAGGTTTCAAATATGTCCATCCCATTGCGTGGTGCACATTGCACTCTTTGTGTACA
>CAUYSK010007397.1:0-29737 GCA_963575035.1 Avahi laniger | reverse complement strand
ATAGTGGCACAATTCACTATCGCAAAGATGTGGAAACAACCCAAGTGCCCATCAATACATGAGTGGATTAATAAAATGTGGTATATGTATACCATGGAGTACTATTCAGCTTTAAGAAACAATGGTGATATAGCACCTCTTGTGTTTTCCTGGATAGAGCTGGAACCCATTCTATTAAGCGAAGTATCCCAAGAATGGAAAAATAAGCACCACATGTACTCACCAGCAAATTGGTTTCACTGATTAACACCTAAGTGCACATACAGGAATAACATTTATCGAGAGTCGGGCAGAAGGGAAGGGGGAAGAGGGACAGGTATACACATACATAATGAGTGCGATGCGCACCATCTAGGGGGTGGACACGCTTGAAGCTCTGACTTGAGGGGGAGGGGGGAAAAGGGCAACGTAATCTAAACATTTGTACCCCCATAATATGCAGAAATAAAAAAAAAGAATTTATTTGGAATGTGTCAAGTGCAGAGTTTTTGACATGATGTTTCTAAGAGCATATGCAGAATCAGAAATATTAAATGTAAAATTATTTGCAAATAAACTCTTAGATAATTCTTTTTTTCCTCCGATTTTTTAGTTGGCACTCCTGTTGTCCTTTCTCATTTTAGGATTATGCAAGTGGCTTCCATTCTCCCAAATGTCTCTTCAAAACATGACAAAATGACCCATGACATAATGATCTTCAAAAACCAACCAATAGGGTGATCACTTCATTTTCCTATTATCAGGCAAAGTCCCTTCCAAATTATCGCAGTTCTTCTCTGAGGTTTAGTAATTCAAGTTTCCCAGCTATCAACACGGAGTTCCCATTTTACATTTCTTCTTTCTTCACGTGGGCTGGATGTTGCATCCTTCAATGTGCCTCCTAGGTGTGTCTCCTGCTTGGTCACACTGCCACCTTGTTCAGACCTACACCACACACTTCGCGTTGTCTAAAACCACAGTGGACGCTGCCAATTACCACCAAGGGCTTCCCTCCTCATCCTCCTCTTCCTCAATAGGCTCCATTTCACAGAGAAGGAATTGAGGCCTGGAGAGGTTAAGGAACTTTCTTGAAAGCATCGATGCAGTAAATGGCTGCCGTGTGATTCAAGCCCACCCAGTCTGCTGACAGAGCCAACTCTCTTGCCAAATACCTTATTTCTTCCTGTCTCAGCATCATGCATCCTAATGTCCAGTCACTCTTTCTCACAGTGCACCTTCATGATCGATAATTTGTAATGTCGTTTGGCTGCCTGTCACATTAAATCCAAGCTCCTCTGTAGAGTTTTGAAGGCCCTTCCAAGTCTGGTCCCATTCAGCTCATCTTTACTTCCTAAATCTCCCTAACCTGTAGCCTCTCTTCCACTGAGTCTAAACTCCTCCCTGCAGCCTCCTGTCCCATTCCTCCACAATGTGCTTCTTGTAGATCTCTGCCTTTTTATCCTCAGACATCCTTCTGCTCATCTTAGTCTTAGTTATCTAAGCACTGCTCAACTGACAACGGTTTGCTTGCTTTCTTTTAGGTAACTTCTGTTTCATGCATCAGCTATTCGATCTGCTGTTTCCCAGTGATGCTTCATTGTTTGATTCCTACTTCGTAGATTAATACATTTGCTACAGAACACTAAGGTCAGCTTTTTAATACATGAGGAAACTGAGTACCAAGAAATTTAGTGTTATTAACATAGGTGGAGCATATAATATTAATATGGAACCTTAAAAGAAAGAAAGACATTGAGATTGTTTTGGCAGATAGAACTTGGCTTCCACGTGGGGCACCTGACTTGGAGTGTCCTATAGGTCACTGGCTGTACAGCTCTGCAGCTCAAAAGCGATGTGTAGAAAAGGGATCCTGTTTAGGACTCCACTGCTGTAGAAGTGGCAGCAGAAGCCAGGAGGGTGGTTGAGAGAGTCCAGAGAATGTTTAAAACTAAACGAGGGTCAATGACTGGACCTTGGGCATCACCAACAGTTTCTGGGGAAGCTGGAGGAAGGGGGTGAATGCACGTGCCTGAGAAGGCCAGTGGGCAGGGAGGTGGAGGCAGGGGAGGGTGCTGTCCTGCGGCAGGGAGCCCAGGGGGTGCCTTCTCACAGGGATCTCTGAAAAGTCACGTGCAAGGGAGTGTGTCCTCCGTGTACCTCCCTGCGTCACTGGGCTTGGATGCCACTGCCTGTGCCCTTCAGTATGCATATTCAAGGCTGCTCCTCCCTTTTGCTAGTCAGCTATGATAACCACGCATGCATGGTTTTAATAAGACTTGGTCATAGCTTTTCGGTTGCAGAGGTATAGATGGAATCCATGTAAATATCTTGTTCCACCTCCAAATGATAAATTGTGTAATGATACGAAATTCGCTTTAAACATTACAAGTGAAAGGAGTATGTGATTTAAAATGTCATGCTTTGGAGGTACTGTATGAGCAAAATCCCTATAATCGATCATCCAAAGCAAACTATTATTTAGGAACTATTTGAAAATAGATAAGCTGAAAATATTGTATTTTAAGAACAAGAGAAAAGTGATGATATCAAAAATTACTTTTTTACATCAACATATTGCGTTTTGAGTTAAATTTAGTGTTATTTGCTTTATAGAATCATAACAAGTTAGAACTTCACAATATCTCAGGAGGGCAATAAATATTGGTGAGAACACATCTTATTTAAGTTTCTCTGAAACGACTTTAATTTCTCTCAAACGGAATGCATTATCAGTTTAAAGCCAAACAAAAATATTTTTTAACGTTTTCAAGGTTTGGATTATTGCTTCAGAATGTTTAGAGAATAAGTTTTAGTTGGCTCAGACTTTTCCGTTATATGCTACACACACTATACATATAAACACACACATATTATAATGTAAATATATGAGCTATATGGAAGAATATATTAGGGGCCTGAAATTCTCATACAGTGCTGGGTGAATTTGAAATATATAAATATTGAGAGGCAGATCTTAGAAGTTAATATCTGGAAGGAATATTAAAAGTTATGCTCATTACAGGAAAGTGAGACACAGAGCCCCAGCCAGAGATTTGTTCAAGGTTGTCAAGATTTAAAAAGAAGCAATAATAATAATAACATAATAACAACAGCAATAATAACAGCAATGATAATAACTACTTCCTGGGAGTGATTACTATGTGCCAAGTAATATCCTAAATATGTTATTATATTATCTTATTTAGTCCTTACAGGTATGATTATTTTTCCTAATTAACAGGTGAAAAAACCGAGGCACAGAGACATTAAAGAATTTCTCTGCCTCAATTTAACACAGCAAGTATACATTTCATGACTTCCTTTTAGGACATCTGAAATTCAGAAAAGATAATTGTTATGATTAACAATAACTTCAGAAAAGAGGAAAATGCTTCTTTGTTTTCTAACTGCACTACCTGCTCTCCCAACACCTCCCCCCAACCTGGGCCTTCAGGGTCGCTGCCTTGTCCAGACCGAACCACAGTCTATGTAACCTGTCCTTAGACTTCCCTCTTGAGAAGCTGCTGCTTTCAACCTAGGAAAACTTACTGAGCATGCGGGCACCACGATAAGTACTGTAAAAGATACAAAGATAAAGAGACGTGGCCCTGATCCCTGGGAAGAATACGGACTGACAGAGCAGAGAAGGAGAGATCAAAGCCCTGGGTGTGGGGGGACGTCAGCGCAGGGAGACCTCCCAAGCAAGGGCTGTGAGACGGGCCAGCCCAGGTGGGTTGGGGCCCGAGTTTCCTATCCAGCTGGGATGCGGAGAAGCTGCGGAGTAACGTGCCTGGTGGAGAGAAATGCCTCGCCTTTGTACACACGGCACTCTCTGCTACGGTATGACGTTTCATCCGGTCTTCACAACATCGTTGCGAGGTAGAAATTCAAATTCAGGGCCCATTTTCCCATTTCTAAATCTTCCATCTTCCACCCAAAAAAAGGCAAAACATCTCTCTTTTTCTCCGGCCTCCCATCTCCTTGTAGCATAATGACAAATTCCCCGTGTCGAGTATTTGTTACTTTGGCTCAGCCTCAATCGTGAGGTACTTTTGCCCAACAAACATCAATGTATCAAATTTATTTGGTTTCATGAAATCATTTGAAAAGAAGGGAACTCCTTAATAATTCTTGTTTTTCTTGAAATGCAGCAGAACAAGAGCAGGTCATAGAAAGAAAGGTTAATGGCTTTGGAGTCACACAGGTCTGAGTTTGCATACTGGCTGTGCCACTTGCTGGCAGTATTTATGGGGGCAAGTTTCTTAAGGTCTTTGAACTTCAGCTTTTCCATTTATTAAATGAAATAATAATGCTTCCTGGGGTCGTGGTGAGAATTAAGTGAAATAACGTGTGTAAATCTCTTTGGCAAATTGTGTCTACATGTTTGTTGAATTAGTGAATGAAATGAGTTGCACCGAAAGGACATTACAGGCCATGCATTATGAAGAATTAGGCGGAAGGACGGTGGTAGGGTAGACCAGAACCAGGCGTGATTACAACGTTCTTAGACGTTCATAGGAAGAGGAGTCCCAGCTCCTGCAAATGCTGAATGTCTTGCAGTTGCAAAGTCCCAGCTGTACCATGGAGCTTAATTTAGTCACAGATCAAATGCCATCATGCACTTGCCTCTTCCAGCTGCTTTTGCCGTGGGCTGGGAAAAGTTATAGCTGTTGTACGCAGATCCCCTGCTGACAAATTGTGAAGCGTGGGGGCTGCTTTGTGAGTTACTTTATCTAAGCTTAAGCTAATGAGGATGTTTAGCACAGTCCTTAGCAATTTGTCAACACCTTGGCATTCTAGAACCGTTTCCCAGGGCACTGAGTAAACATTTAAATGTTAGAGACAAAACAAGCTTCTCGTTAAGAATAATGTTACATGTTCTCTGTGTGCTTTATCCCACTATCTCAGAAATGAAGAAGCATTTCTGCTCAGCTGGTGATTTAGTAGACATTTGCAGGATATTTTTAGAAGAGTTTTAAAGACTTTCCTACTGGAGATTTTCAGGAGTCTTCTAGATATCTCTGGCAGGAAAATCTTTTGCAAATCTACCAACCTAAGCACTTCAATCAACGTGTTATTCACACAGAAAGGATTTCCAAGATGACAAAATATGAAAGAAAACACAGAGGAAGTGAAATAGTTTTAGGACATTCTGTTCATGTTATGATCTATTCTGGGTCAATGACGTCAACACATAACCATAAACTTCATAGTTATCTTGGTGTTTTATAACTATTCATTTGTTTAAAAAGCATTAAACCTTATTTTCCTAGTTTTGGCAAATGTACCATGATTATGTGAGGTGTTATCGTCAGCGGAAGCTGATGTAGGGTATGCGGAAACTCCCTGTACTATCTTTGTAACTTTTCTGTAAGTGTAAAATTATTCTAAAAACTTGAAAAAGTTTAAGAAAACACAAAAACTATCTGCAGATAGAGTATAGTGAGATATCTGGTTTTAGCCTTTCTTCTATAGCTTTACATAATCTTATAAGGTGCAAAATGGGAAAAAAAGTGTATTTATTGAATACCTACAATGTGCTGTTCCAGGTACTTGGGATACATCAATAAACAAAACAGACAAAAATTCCTGCTCTTGTGGCACTGATATTAGTGCCACGTGTTAGTGTAGTAGAAAAGTCTGATAATAAAGAGGGAGCCTAAAGAATAAATGAATGAATGAAATTAGAAGGTGGTAAGGCTAGGGAAAAGAAAAACAAACAGGCCCAAAGCTGGGTAAAGAGTAATGAGGGGTGAGTGGCAGGGAGGATCAGGGTGTGGGTTACAATTTTGCACAGGCTGGGCCTTAGTGAGCTGGTGACATTTTAGCCAGGTCTGGGGATGTCTGGGGGGGAACGTGTACCTGCTGTGGGGAGGAGGGACAAAGCGGCTGGGGCAGAGGGAGAAGGGGGCAGACTGGGCGAAGACTAAGGTTCCGGTGCATAGCAATTACATTCTGCTCACTTTACTGTAGCTCGTGGCAAACACATTTGGCTCAAGTGGAAGGAAAGAGAAAGAACATTTATCAGACACTTACCATGGGCCAGAATTCCAGGAGCATTATTTCACTTAGCCCTCATGATAAACTCATGAAGTGGGAGTAACTGTCCTGGGTTTATAGGTGAAGAAATTGAGGCTCAGAGAGATTAAGCAGCTTGCCTGGAGTCACACAGCAAATAGATAGTAGAGCCACAACTCTAACACTCTCTCTTCTTGTAGAGCCCGTGACATGCCACATGTTCACTGTGTTCTGCTGCCTCCTGTGTGTCTTGCAAACCAAGCATAATGGCGTTTCATTTCTTTAATCTCTGAGGTCCTGCTATGAGTATGGAATACTGAGGAATACTAGCAGGCAATTTTATAAATTAATTTCTATTTTCAAATACTAACTGAATCTGAGGAAACCCAATGGGTAAAAGTGATATTTTGTTCCCCAGCTGCTAACTCGTTCTAGACAGGAGACTACATTTTTTTGACAAATATGCTGAATGTTTCAGCCTAGAGTCTGCAGTCTCTAATATACACCACAACATACAACAGAATCAAGAGTAACTGCTGTTTCTTAATTTAAGGATCTTTAGTTTTAAGGAAGAATGAGTTTGGGTTTGTCATCTAAAGGGAAATCACTGCCTAAGCCTCAGCAGAACCCAGGAGTGATCTGGATATGAGAAAAGCCTTTCAGGGTAGATTTTGTAAGAGAATACTTAGCTCGCATGGGAGATTCAGTCTTACACGGGGAGCATCCACAGGACCTAGTAGCACACTTATTTCATCCAAATTGAACATTTTAGTTACTGAATAGAAAAAAGTAGTTAAAGTTGGCAACAACTGTGTGAGACAAAGTAAATTTGGCAATTTAAAAACAAAATAACTGTATTGTCAATAAAATCAATACTAAAAAATGAATATATTTGATCATGAAAAAAATAAGGGCAATATAAGACAATACGATCCTTTGAATAAAGTCAGAAGGAAAATCTCTCGGGCAATGTTAGACATGATCCAAACTAAATTAATAATGTATAAATCTCAGAAGGACATAGAATGGTTTAGACAACATTAACAACGTATTTAAAATTTCAATTATTTGTAAATAGCTTCACATTTTTATATAAGCAATTTTTCTTGTAAAGTTGTACCTCCTCTCACAAGAGATTACTGTTGGAAATACCCAGAATAAATATTATTGACACTTTTTATGTCAGTTTCAGATTTGTGGTTTGATAAGGTGAAAGATTCTGTGCTTCTGTCTTGCAGGTATCATTATTAGTAGCAGCCAGTGGAGATCTTATTTTACACAATGCTGGCGTAGAGAATGGAATCCAGCGTGTCAGCTAGAGAAAATTTTTGAAAGTTGAAGTTGTCGTCCCTCTCTCTTTCCTTTCCCCCCATCTTTAGTGGAGTTTTTACTTCACTTTGATTTTTTTTTTTTGGACTCTGTTCATTATTTTGCCTAGTCAGTTGGTACAACCATAGTTTTGATTTGATATTTTTCAATCGTTTTTTCTTGTGTATTTGTGGTCAGCTCTATCATTCCATCTTTCAGTACATGATGAGCAATGAAAAAAGAAGGCTGTGTTCTAATATCCTGTCCCAATATTCTGTTCAAGGTACAGATGTTTATTCTACCACCTCACTCCATCTTTCTGAGTGCCTGGAAGACAGGAAAGGGTCTGAGCTCTGTTGACATTGACATTGTGTCCTTGAGCCTCGCTAGTGCTATCTAAGGGTCGTCTTTCTGTCCTCCTCTCTGGGGCAAGAGCCTTAGTTCTGATGAAGCAGCACTACAAGACAGTTGATCCAAAGGTTAGACTATTTTAGCATTTCTCGGCAGGATCTACCACACTTGATGAGTCAGCTTATCTTCAGCTGGGTTGTTGCTGGTTTAGCATCATTTAGAAATATTTTTAGCCATTTGTCATCTGTTTCTGATAACTCAAGCTAAGGTGGCTTGCTGAAAATCACACGGGAACATGGACCCTGCTCAGGACCGCGATTTTGAACATATGCAGAGAAATGCAGTACAAGTACAAATTGTCAGCGGGGTCAATTGCTTTTCTTTCCATAGTTCACTTAAGAGTGAATATTATTAAGGAAATTGTATGTATATTTAACATTTTATTTTGGTGAAAGCAATGCCATCAAGGGACTAGATTTATAGTATTAGGCTCAAATTCTACTTGAGTTACCTTTCTCAAATTCTACATATAATTACAATATTTTCTGAATCCAGTTCAGCATTTCATGAAGTGGTTAGTTTTGATTGTTTTTATAAGAATTTTATGTTAGCAAAAATAATTCATGCCTCGGTATTTAAAGGTAGATAATCACTCTGTTCACTAATGAACAGACTTTCTTTTATTTTCCTTTGAAAATCATAATTAAAGACTTTGAATTCAGAGGTCTATAGTTTGAAAAAGACAACTTTATTTTCTTAACTATGTTCATAACTGAAGAATACTTTATGTTGCATAAAAACAGTTCCTTAGAAAAATAGTGTTATTACATCCACCTACTTTCTTTTTTTTTATACATAGCAATAGATCTTTGTAGTCTATGCTTGAGAATTTTCTCAATGATCATCTATCGTTTTCCCTTCTTTTTGGAACATAAATCACGCAGTCACAAACTTATAGAGGAAATCCAACTAAAAATTTATAGGATGATGCAGGTGAAGATTGTAAGGTGATTATTCATCCTCCATTTTAAGAGTGGACCCTCTTTCTACTTAGTAACGAATTCTCAATTTCTTCAGGTAAAGAGGACCATAAGTCTTACAGGAAACAACACACTTTTCTGAAAGAACTTGGGCTTCGTAGCCAGATAGACATAGGCTTGAGTCCTTGTTCCGCCATTTGCTAGAAGTTTCACCAACATTGTTTTACCTCTGCAAGCTTCCATTTCCCCCCGTGTACAGTATATCTACTACTGTGGGTAAGTAGTGTAATGTACATACAGTGCCTAGTACTGTGCTTGGCAGATGATGAACATTCACAGATGGTAACTGGTTTGAAAGAAGGGAAGATATAAGTTAAAACCAACTTAGCCATTTACCAGTGTGATCATAGGCAAGTATGTTAATGGTTTGCTGATCCATTAATTTTATAACGGTACGTATTTGGATTGCTGCCTATGTAGTGCCTAGAATATGATTAATATTTGGCCACGTATGGCAATTACCACTTTAATGACTATTGTCACTTGCTCTCTGACACTGTTCTTGTCTCTGCCTCCTGACTGAGGTGCACCTCTGAAATGGGGACCCTGCCGCCCAGTAGTTCATGCTTCTGCCTCTGGCGTGGACTTGGCTCATCAGCAGGGTCAGAGCTCCTGTTCCCCCCTCATGTGTTCAGGGAGTTTCTCTGTTTCCTGAAGTGTGGGGGTGGATTGTGTTCAGCAAGCTTTTGGCAGCATCCTTCTGTAATTTTATGTTGCGTTGCTTAAACAGGGATTGCTTTGTTGACATACATTAGCCATATGGGAATGATTCGGAGGGTACTGTTGACAGGCATGTTTACAGTGCTGTTTGGGGCTTTTTTTCTCCCTAGTTCCAAAACAACTCAGGGCTGGGAGATTCTAACCACACTGCAATAAGTATCATTTTCTTTCTTCTTCTTCTTTTTTTTTTTCCCCTTCCTTCTTCAAACATGACTTTCTTCTTATTTGCATGTGTAGGCAAATTGCTAAGGTGTATATCAGAGCTGATGATGATGAGTGTGCTTCAGAATATTCTATTTTAAGGGAAACACATTATTAAGTTTCCACTGGCATGACTGTGAAAAAATAAAATAAAAAAATACTAAAAACCAAGTGTGAAAAATAGGCTAATAAGATGAGTCAAGGGGGAAAATGTTTTACAGCTTGAAAAAGGGATTATTACAAATATGAAGGCAGGGAAATGGTAGGAGTATTCTTATGGGCTTTTGGGGTAAGTCAGACTAAAAAACCTATTAAAATTTTAATAAAAAAACACAGCACTGTCACATATTTAGGCAGGTTTCAAATGCTTACTATCAATATTTCTTCTGGCTGAGAAGTAGAAATTTTCATTAAATTTTGGAAAGGAAGGGAGAGAAAAAGTCTTTAGATGATTTACAACCTATAAATAACTTTGGGCAACATACTAAATTTGGTGGACGATGTGCTCCAGGTAAAACATTTGCAGAAAATGGACTAGATTCTCAGGAAACAAATCTAAAAGGAAGAATTATCAAATATGCCTACATTCGACAGTTTCCATATCATGAAAAATCCTTATTCTATCCACGGGGGCAAGATTTAATTAGAATAAGGGGCAAGATTTAATTTATTTTTATGTGAAAAAACAAAAATAAATTTACAGTATGATTCCATCTATGTGAAATACTAAAAGAGGAAAAGCTAACCTATATTTATTAAAATCAAATCAATGGTTACCTGTGTCAGGGATGGGAGCAATTATTGAAAAGGGGCCATAGGGGATTTTCTGGAGTGATAGAAACCTCTGTCTTGCTTGGGATGGTAGCTAAACAGATGTGTGCATCTGTCAAAACTCAATGAACTGTACCTGTAAAATATATGTGCATTTTCTTATATGTTAATTCTACCTCAATAAAGTTGACTAAAGAATTGAATTTTTACTGAGACATAGAAGAGAACATAATTATTAATTAGGAAAAGTATTAAGAGTTAGAGACAATTACCATGTATATGAAGTATGAGTGTGAATAGATACTAAACTTCTCAGAAAACTAGAGCACACGATCCCATGAAAACATAATCTTTAGTCAGTTGTTGATTAAAACTGGTCAACTATAAACTAAGAATGGCATATTTATTTCTTGCAGCTATCGTTCCTTTAATTGACTGTTGGATCTAAGTCAAAATTTTTAGAATCCAGATTCCTAAGGATCCCTCCACAGGCTTTGACCACATAATGGCACAAGATTTGAGTAAAGAGAAAGAACAATCCAGACATTCATTTAGATGTGAGCAAATATCCAAAGACTGTTGGCCTCATATTTTAATTTCCTCAGTAAAATATATGTCTCAGCACAAAATTATAAATATGTGAAAGTTATAGTATTTTTTTTTTCTGGTATTCCTCTGCAGCCTGCTTTCTCATTTTAAACAGAACGGTACTGTGCACATGCAGGTTAAAGCAAGCAAAACTCTGTGATCCTGGGGCACAGCAGCAGGTGCTGCCACTGAACTGTGTAATTCCCAGAGAAACCCTAACTTCGAGTTAAAGGGTCCAGCCTCTAGGCCAAGAAATTCACCAGGAATAAGCTACTACGTCTAACGGAGGACCTTGCATATATTAGGTGCTCAAACACTTTTAAAGTTCAAAAGTTATCCACCGCCTTCAATAGTCAATTTTATTGCCATTTGAAACACTGTAAGGAGATGCTACTAGTTATGCTGCTCATCTTCCTAATGCTCTGAATTTCTTTATGAGTTAGAACTTTATTGGACACCTTATTATAGTGTACAATACTAATTTATTATTCTACATAAATGACAATAAAATGGGAGATTCCTTGGCAAGTATTTTTTATGATGATGAATCGTTTAGTTATCAAAAGGTTGCAATGTATTCCTCAGTGATCATGGAATTCTACACCAGATACAAATTAAAATTTATCCTGGTTAGAGAAAAGCTTTTCACATCAATCTAGCCCAGCAATAATGTTCAATATGATTTGGGCATCTAATTTGGCTTCATTTGTTCTGCTTCAGGTAATGCCAGTTCAATGACCCGTTTATGTAATTGTAGAATAATAATAAAAATGCCTAACAATTTTAACTCCAGGTGTGTTCCAAAACGTTTCTCATGGAAATCTAATATGTCATAGGGTGATCTGAGGGGAGGAAAGGGGATTTTATGTCAAATAACTTTGGGAAACACTTCATAATGTTGTAGTTTCACTGGGCTCCATTTAGCTAATGAGAGTCTCAGGGAAATATTGCAGTAAAGAACCAGGCTGAACTTCACTTAACCCAGCTTTTCTCAATGATCCATTACACCTTCTGATGTTTTAAGGAACATTAGTCTTGAGAACAACATAGTTTAAGTAATGCTTTTTTAAAAACAAAATATATATTCCCTTTAATTCTCAAAACAACTCAGCAAAGAACTAATAGAATCTGAGTTATTAATACTTCCCAAAGTCAAACTAGTATGTAATAGAAGAAAGATCAACTTCAGTTGTTGTATGCTGATTCCATCCACGCATCCATCCAGCCATCTTCCTTGCAACGAAACATGTGCTTGCCTCTGTTCTGAGCCTGCTAGCTACAGAGCTAAACCAAGCAAAGGTGGTTCCTGTCCTCACAGAACTTATATTCTAGTGTGTGGGGGAGGGAGACCCCTGATAAATAAGATGTTTCCATGCAGGGATCTCTGCGATGATGGAAATCGAGTGGAGGATGTGACAAGGAGTGACTGGCATGGGGCTGGATTGGGCTGCTTAAGATGGGGCAACAATGCTGGTCCTCTCAGGGGATGTAAAACATGCTTTGAAACCTAAAGATGGAGAAGCTTTCTCCACATTTTTAATTTAGCTAGAGGACCAGCTAATTTTTCATTAATTTTCCACATTTTAAATTTAGCTGGAGGACCCCAAGACAGTACAGTGTGTGGTTAGGATCATAAGCCTGAAGTCATGTTGCCTTGGTGTGAAACCCAGTTCTTAATGTTTGGGTAACCTTGGGCAAGGAACTTAACAACTCTGTGTGCCTCAGTTTTCTGATCTGTAAAATGGTAGTATTAATACTCCTTATCTCACAAGGTGTCGTTAGATAGATTAGATGAGTTAATCCATGCCCAAAACCTAAGACACCACCTGATACACAGTTAGCACTCAGCAAATGCTAGCCATTGTCATTATTTCCACATGATTTTGGGTATTTGCACTTTCCTGGAGACCTGAGGTGGACCTGACTGGTGAACTGACTACTGGGACTACATGGGATTGTAAGGTCTATGGAGTATGGGAAAATCAGGCATGGTGTAATTATCCCTTAAAACTGTGAAAGTTATGATCTAAAAAATACTACAACATGATAATTTATGAGCCCCTTAAGACTTTTTGGAAAGTTGAACTTGTCCAGCATGGGCATCAGTGTGCTCTGCAGATTGCTGCAGTTGTGTGCAAGTGGCAGACCCGTTCCTCGGCCGGGCTGAGCGTGTCGGGGCCACTGCTGCTGATCACCAGGTTACTCACAGTGGCTGGGGACAGTGCCTTCAGATCTGAAGGTCAGTGCCACAGCCTCATCTGGCATCTGCAGCAGCTGAGGGGTCCACATTTCAGGGAACCTGTTAGCCCTTTGTGACCCATGTTGGAGAGCTTGGTGTAGTGGTTCCCTGGAGGTAATTTGTAGCCTGAGATGTTGTGCGGAGGATTCCTCGTGTGGGACCCAGAAGATTTGGCAGTTAGATCTTGAAGTCTCGGAAGGTCATGACACTGGTGCTTGAGTCCAGCAAGGGCCCTTGTCTCCCCAGTCAGAGCCCTTCAGGGCCACAGACTGAGCCAACTCTGGGATGATTTTTTTTATGTCACAATATTAAGGAGGTACAAATGTTTTAGGTTACATGGATCATTTTTGTAATGCTTGAATCTTGGCTATAGGTGTGCCCATCACCCAAATAATGTTCATAGTACCCATGAGGTTGGTTTATTACCCTCTTCTCCTCCCTTCTCCCAGTTGCTCTTCGCTGAGTTTTACTTCCCTCTGTGCACATATGTGCTCATCAGTTAGTTCCAATGTAATAGTGAATACACGTGATGTTTGTTTTTCCATTCTTGCAATACTTTGCTTAGGAGAATGGACTCCAGTTCCATCCAGATTGTTGCAAAGGGTTTTAATTCATTCTTTTTTTATGGCTGAGTACTCAGCCACGACCAAATGCAGCTCAAAATGCTCCAGATGCAGTATTCCTTCTCCCTGCCCCCTTTCCATTCACCTCCATCGTTCCTGATGCCCCCATTCGAATCTGTTTCCTTCACCATTCTGCATTTTATTACTTAAAAGTAGTAAAAGTCCACAATCTGACTTGACGGTTTATGAAGAAAGACTTACTGGTCAGGGAAAGGCACGCCATCCTTCACCAAAGCAGACCCTCTGCCCGCCCCCCAGGCTTGCTTCCTCTTCCTTAATCTCAAGGGGGTCCCAGATTTAGTAACAAGATCTGTCTTTTTTTTTTCCTGAAAAGGAAAATGCAAAACAAGTAAAACTCAACCCATTTATAGAGTTTTCAAAATATTATTCTAAAGAGTATATGTGGTTAACTAAGTTTGGTCATCTTAGTGAAAATAAAGACATCACTACTCTGGAGAATGTAGTAGTCATAAAATGCTCACTAGTGAATGTTTCCAATGTCCTCCCAGTCACTTCTTCCCTGCAAATATTGATCAGCTTTGGAATTGTAAGCGACATGATGATTTCTGTATTAAAGTTTTTATTCATTTATTTAGGTATTCAACAAACATTAGCAAAAAGTCTATTTTGTCCCACCCACTGTGGTAGATGTTAGATGATAAAAGGATGAGTAAGTTACATTTCTCTCACATTAAAGAATTCCCATTCTAGTGAGGCAAATACATGAACAGAAAATTGGAACACTTCATGAAAACCACGAAGGTGAAGGGATGAGCAAAGTCCCATGTGGGGATGTAGATAATGAATGCCCAAGTCCTCCGGGGCAGGTGGAGGAGTTATTTGATTGGCAGATTCAAGGATTCCCTAGCCAGAGGTGTAGGGAGTAGAAATGGAAAGTGGGAAGAGGAGGAGGTTCCCAGTCAAAGCTGTATTGCCGGTGGTGGTGACACATTTAGTGTACCTGGAGGTAGGATGTGTGGGATGGAGCACAGGACATGAGCTTGGGTGTGCAGAGCATGACATGACTGGGATGGATCTCTAGTGTCAGGTGAGACTGTTTACCTTCTGCTACTGGTGATACAAAGTGCAATAGTTCTCCTTTATTTTTCTCTAGGACTTTGGGAGGAAATTGGCAGTGAGATCAGCTAAAGACTGAAGACTCCTACCAAGAAATGATGATGACTCAACTAAGAATTAAAGAGAAGGGAGAGTGGATGGGTTTAGAAGATATTTAGGAAGCAGAATGCATAGAGTTTGGAAATGTATGAAAGAAAAGAGTTGGAAATGATGTCAAAGCTTCTAATTGGAATTTTTTATCTATTAAGAAAATTATTATTGAGGATTTGTTTCATGCCAGACACAAAACTAGATGTAGGGGCATAGGGCAGTTTCCAGCACTGGGGCTATTTATTTCTTTATATAGGAAATGACAACACAATGTGAGGTGCTACACTAGGTGTTAATACAGAGTGCCAGGGACACTGTTCAGTTACGACTGTTGCTGAACGAACCATCCCAAAGATAGTGGTATGACACAATGAGAGTTTTATTGTGCTTGTGAATTCTCTGGGTTAGGAATTCTGAAAGAAAACATGGTGGGTACTTCTTCACTTCTCTGTGATATCAGGTGCCTCAGCTGGGAATGACCCATTGCCTGTGGGCTGGAATTATATGAAGCCTCATTCACTCACATGTCTGTCCCCTATGCTGGGAAGACTTAAAGGCTTTACTTGGGTGTCCCCTACATGTGGCTTAGCTTGTTCATAGCAGAGAAACTTCAGAGAAGTTGGGCTTCTTACATGCGAGCTCAAGACTCTTGAGCACAAGTCTTTTAATGATCAAGGTAGCATCACCTTTTTTGACCTGGTCTCAAAAGTTGTGCATCATTACTCTGCCACATTTTGTTGGTTACAAATGAGTTATAGGCTCACCCAGATTCTAGAGAAGGGGACATAATTGCCATCACTCATTGGGAGGATTGTCAAAATTGCATTGAAGAAAAGTGTTTGGCATGGAAATCACTGTTGTGGCCATCTTTGCAAAATCAAATCTGCCATAGATGCCCCACCAAATCTCAGGATAGGCTTTGTAGAGAAAGTCATTCTAAAGTTTTTAGGCAGAGGAAATAGCATATACAAAGACCTTGAGGGAGGAGAGGGAAGATTCTGTGTCCTATAAAGCTGCACATACACAATTCTACATACACAGTAGAATTGAACTATAGAGGTGGAGAGAACTCAGCCTGTACAAGTAATTAAGAGCTTGATCACAAAGGGCCTTTCAACCCTTGGAAAAGAACTTGAACTTTGTTTAAAAGATGGAGGGAATTCGTGTAGGGAATTCCCATAGTGAGGGAATTTTCACATTTGTGATTTAGGTAGATCACTCTGTTGGGTTTTGAGTGGTGAGCCAGTTTTTAAAAGAGAGTAGATGACAGAAAGAATAGGTTGGACCATCCTGATACACAGAGTGTCCTGAGAAGATGAGAAGTGGCTGCAGAGTATAGAATGGATGGGAACACAGATGGTAAGATTAGAGGCAAGGGACAAGGTGTTTGTGGTAATTGAGCTAAGACAGAATTGTGACCTAAACTATGAAAATGGCAGGAGAATAGGAAAGAAATGAACAAATTTGAGAAATAGAGGATACAATAGACTAGACCCGATGATGCCTTATATGTGTGAAATAAAGGATAAAGAAGAAACAGGGAGACAAGTACTTGAGAGAGAGAATACAGGAGGTGGAACAGGTTGGAGTGGAAAGAAATAATGAGTTCCTTTTCTTGTGTATTTTAAATAAGTAAGCACATAATTGTGTGTGGTCGACATGTGAATTTTCCATACTGAGACATGGTGGTATTTTCTCTTGGTAGTGCAGTTCAATAGCTGAGAAAATCCTCTCTTGAAATAAAATACACATTTTCACATGAAATTAATAAAATGTATTCTTAGTCATTTACTTCTGATTTGTCTATCTTTGCCCACATAAGCAAGATATAACTACAGAAATGACCCCATAGCATCTGAAAAGCATATTTGGTCTCCCAAGTATGTTAGAGTCAGGCCTGACCTACCTGGGGAAAATTTCCCTGGAAGACATATTGTGAAAGAAGGGCAGCTGGAGGTCGCAATTGAAGCTCTGGCCTGTGGTTTTAAAAATCAGAAATTTCATCTATCTCCTTGGAAGGTTCTAGAGACTTCAAATTGTAATTCCCACAAACTCAAATCAACCACAGCCCCATTCATTTGCACTTGCACTTCCAGAATGAAATACTGTTCTTGGTTATGAAAATACAATTTCTCCCCTAATGGACTGCCATTTCTTTGTGAGCATGCTTGCTTTTATTATTCTGAAAGGATGAATGCAGTCAGGGTACAGAATGAGAGCTGCACATCGATTTCAGCAAAGTAAAGAGAGCCTTGTGTTCTTATTTTCTTTGGCTTACAGGAGATGTGATCACTTTAAAGCAAAATAAAAGTACTATAAAACATATTAAATGAGAACCTTGTGTAAATTTTTTCTAAATGGAAAGTAAGCCTCTATATCAAAGTAATTTCTTATATGTGTATATATTATTGTACACACACACAGACTTATCAAGTCATTCATTAAATAAGTACTTACTGAGTGTCTACCAGGTACCATTCTACATGCTGGAGATACAGCAGTTAACACAGAAGACATAAATCTCTGCTTCAGGCACAACATGAGTTTGGATGAGGATTGTCTTTGTAGGAATATTTAGAAAAAAATGAACTTCTCTATATAATTGCCATCTCAAATGATCTCCTTTCTAAATCTTCTAGGAGTTGCTGCAACTTAATCAGGTTATACAAGAACCACCCCAGCAACTTACTGATGTGCAGATTCGCACACTTTGCCTCCAGAAATCCTAGTTCACTACATATCAATAGGAGTCCAGAAATCCGAGTTTTAGATAATGCACAGACCAGGATACAAATGGTCCACCAGCTATGCTTTGAGAAACGCTACCATATGATCAACATTGCATGTGTTTTCTCTTGTGTTAATTCTTTTCTTATCATCATTAACATCCTGCCATACCAGTAGAAATCTCAGAGAACTCTGCGTGCCCCAGGACTTGAGTATACAGTGCTGTAAGTATATGATGTTCTTAAAAACAATCTCATTTTATTCATTTACAGAAATAAAAATTCTTAATCAGAATATTTCCAATTACAGGTCATTGGTTCTCAATCATGTGATTAATGTGACTTGTGCATATTATAGCTTCTATAAATATGTACACATTTAGGTATGATTGTTTTCCTTTGTTAGAAATGACCTTGTTCGTATTTGCAAACATTTGTTGCATATGCTCAAGGGAAGATTTGTGTATCAATAATAAATGTAAACAGCAACCACATATGGCTCATGATTTCTGTGCTCCTTTTTTTTAGAAATGAGGATTTCAAAATGCACAATCTTGTGCTAAGGCCCGCCTTTACCTTGGTCCCAGTTAACTAAGGAGGGGGCAGACAATCCAATTTACCGATTTCTCTTATGGGCCTCTTTTCTTCCTCAGGTCTTTCTTCAAATTGCTGCAAAATTTGCTATTCCCAAACACACACTTACAGCACACCCTGCTTAACGACGTGTGATGTCTCCATGTTGCCCATAAAATTCACCAACTCAATGGCCAGTCAGGCCAACAGCACACTCCTCCCGCCTTCCGCTCACCACCATTCACTCTATTCTTCAACTAGAGGGAACTTTTATGTCTCCAGGTTTGGGCATAGATTTTTCCTTTTTTAAAAAATATACTCCCTTTTCTGTTGTTTAATGTAACAGCTCTATTGAGATATAATTCTCATACCATATATTTGACCTGTTTAAAGTGTACAATGCAATGTTTTTAGTAGCTTCACAGGGATGTGTAACATTACCGCTATCTAATTCTGAAACATTTGCGTTCTCCTATAAAGAAATTTGCATCCTCTAGCATTCACTCTCCAGTTCTAGGCAACCACTAATTTACTTTCTGTTTCCTATAGATTTTCCTATTCTGGATATTTCATATAAAGGGATTCATGCAATATGTGGTCTTTTGTGGCTGCCTTCTTCCACTTAGCATGATGTTTTCAAGGTTCATCCCTGTTGTATCAGATACTTCATTCCTTTTATGGCTGAATGATAGTCCATTGTGTGGTTACACTGCAATTTTATTTTTCTGTTTATTAATTAATGAACATTTAGGTTTTTTCCCCATTTTGAGCTACTTTGAATAATGCTGCCATGAATACTCCTGAATCTCTTTTCTTTTTATCTGGCTGTATCCTAGTGCTCTTTCAAGACCCTACCCAGATGAGAGCTCCTGTGTGGAAGATTCCTTGACCTTTCACAGAGTTGCTTGTCTCACCTCCACCTTCCTTTCCATTGTGTTCTCTGAGTGTGTTGCCCAGGTCTGCCCCAAGGTAGGGGAAGCATCTCCCCAGTTTTCATATCTACCTGGTGACTAGCATGGGCCCTGGTCAGTAGTCAAATATGCATATTAATAATCTATTGGAAGGAAAGAGGAAACAAAGGAAAGAAGGAAGGAAGGAGAAGAGGAGGTCATGTAAAATGAGAACCTTTTGTTTTTACTGGAGCACAGCGCTATATTTTCTGGGATTCTTGATGTCAGTAGCCAAATGAATTGTTGGAGGAGTGAGAAAAGGAGCATTTAGGGACATAAATAAGCTTATTATTATATTGTTAGTACAAAATCGAGAGACTTGAACAGTTTTATCATATTTCCAGTTTTTATCACATCAGAAATAAAATGCAAAATGTATGATAACAATGAGTCAGAAAATTAAATATACACAAACTGTGGACAACTTTACATTGCAGTGATTAGTCATAATAGCACTATTTAATTTGCGTTTAAAAAAGATACCGTTTTCAGTTAAATATTTCCTTGGGTAGTTCTTTATTTTGCATCATTTATTATATAGTTGGGAAATCATTTATAACTTATGAAATATTTAGAATGTATACAAAATTTGACATGGGGAATATATATGTAAGATTTGGCAAGAACATTTAGGAGGGAAAGATTTCTTTAACCCTGAAGAGAGAAAATAGACATTAAGTGTAGATTCATAAATGTGTCCTTTAAAGTGCATGTGACAACTGTTCGCTTCCACAGACTTGGGATGGACAGAGAAGAGTAAAGCGCACATCTGAGGTGCTGGGTGTGCTGTCGGTTGTAAGGGTCCAGTGGGGCCCCTGCTCCGAGGGGCCGGAGGGCTGGGAGGAAGTTCCGCCTTGCGCTTGGCTGCATTCTTGTCCAGCTATTAATTAGCTTTTAAGGCTGCCAAGGGAGACATCTGTTGGAGGTAGAACAGAGACTCTGTCAATTTTCAGGAAAGATCTGGCTTTTTCTTTCTTTTTTTTTTGTGCCCCCAAGAGTGACAACAGTGGTAATTTCAAAGCAACAGTGTCAAATTGTACTTACTCTTTACTTTCCCTCAGGCACACCCTGACTGCATCATTTCTTTTCTGCTGTTGTGTTTGCTCAAGTACAGGAGTTATGTATATCCTGGCTAGCGAAAAATGCAATGGGGTGCTCTTGGCAATAATCATTACCCATGGATTGGAAGCTAATCTGTTTCTGCAATAAGAAGAATAAGACCTACCAATCATCAGAGCCTGACATGCATGGGGTCAGGCATTCTGCTAACTATTTTACATCTGCAATCTCACTTCATAATTATTGCATTGCCCCAATGAAATAGCTATTTCTATTCCTATTTTTAAAGGGAAGATATGAAGACTGAAATATGAATTCCATTGCTTTTAATCCATCTATTCTCTCCATCTTCCATTTCAGTGTTTATTAAGTAGAGTACCTATTTTGTAAGAGGCACATATTTGAGCTTTCAGTTTGTTCATGTCCAATCTAGCACCTTTTCCTATGCTCTGGATCCCATCCCCTTGTACCTTTGTGGAAACCTTGCTCTGTCATTTATTTTGTCCACCTGGGCAATTAAAACTTTTCTATCTGTTTTTCCTACCATATTAAAACCTTGTGCACTATTACAAAACTGCTTTTAAAAATCACACGTATCCCTGCAGATATCCCATCTCTGTCCTTCCATTTGGAGGCAAGCTTAAAAATGATGCCCTCAATTCCGCCTCATTACATAATCATCCCTCAACACTCTGCACCTCACGCTTTCCCCATCATTCCATAGAAACTGCTCTAATCAAAGTCATCATTATACCTTCAGGTCAGTGATGTCAGGAAAACATAAATAATAAAAATGTCACCAATCACCAATCGCCAAATAATGCACATATTCTACGTCTATCTTATGTAATCATTCTTGTTATTTCACCCCGTGGACCATTCTCTCCAGCTGCGAGTTTTCCCCTGCGCTGACTTCCATGTTTCTCCTATTTTCTAGTGTCTCATTCTCAGTCTCCTTTGATGGTTAATCATCTTAATCCAACCTTGAAATATTAGTGTTTCCCAGAGTACAATCCTTGATCTTTTATTTTTCTTAGTATATGTATTCACCATCTGTAACCTTACCTAAGCCTGACAACTCCCAAATTGTTATGCAGTATTCAGATTACTTTTCTTCACTTCAAAATTATCTGCACAATCACTGGCTGATTATTCCCATTGGCTTGTTCTACATGTCTCTAAATCGACGTGTCAGAGTTGGACTTCATACTTTCTTCTCCAAACCTACTCTTGATCTTATTTCATCAGAGATACCACCGCATTAGGTTACTTACACCAGAAAACTGGAATCAGTCTAAGCCCCCTCTGCCTCCAGTGCTCTTCCCACCTTCATTTGATCATCACGTCCTGTTGCCTCTACTTCTATATTTTATTTCCTCTACCTCTATATTTTATTTCCTCTCTATCTCTGCCTGTAACTCCTTTAGTTTATTCCTTTATCTCTTTTTGCCTTGATTGCTGCAATGACCTCCTGAATGTTCTCCCTCCCTTCAAACTTTTTTCTCTACAACTGCTCTTTCCCAGGACTTTCCCAGGGATATTAAATGCAAATTAAATCATGGCATTCTCATAATTAAATTCTGTCAATGGGTTTCCATAGTCTTCAGGAAAGTCTAAATTGCTGAGCTTGGCAAACAAGGCATTTTATAATTGGATCCATGTCTTTCTTTCTAACTTTATCATTCTCTCCCCCAAGCAAGTCTCACCCCAGATGACTTCAAGTGCAGACTGCTGGCTTGAAATGCACTTGGGATATGGTCCTCTTGGCAAGTGCACCTTTGTTCTTTCTTCCTGTGTGACTGCTGTTCTCCACTTTTTCCATTTTCTATAAACTTCTTTGGGTTTATGACAAGTTGACCTGATCTCTTCTCTAATTTGAACTAGGTTATTTTTCCTTTTCTTTGATTCCCTGGTCCATAAATTATTCCTTATTTTTCTTTTAACATAATATGTACAACACTTCACTCAAAGTACTTATTTATCTCAGAAATAGATTGGTAATTTGTTGATGAGTTTTTATCTTCGTTTTTGGCACGTAGTAGGGATTCAATTAATATAGATAGTGTTATCAAATGACTGAATGGATGAATCTGAGTAAGTTCTTTAAATGGCCTAGTGGAATCATCTTAGTTTTCTTCTAAATGTTATAGCAGAGGCTTTTTTCCTTCCAAGAAATATCATGAAGAAATTAGAGGATTTCATATATCTTATATATTTTTTCATAAAGGGCATTGATTTCTCTTTGATTTTCTCAATACCACTCTATTTCTGATCAAAGTAGACCCTTGGTGACAGAGAACTTAGGTAAAGATTTGAGAAAATCATCAGTTCAAGGGAATTCTTATTGTGTGGTAAATTAAAGATCGCCCCAAAGCAAGTTCAGTTTATGAGATGCTCTTAGCCTGCTTGAGGTCTGAGACGTCTGAGGCTGTAGGATGCTTGTTTGTTTCCTGTCATTTATTTCCAAATATCTAGTGTAAGGGAGAAAATATTAGCTTGTCTCTATGTGTGAGTATTTCTATGGAAATAATTTAGATTTACACAGTTTGAGATAAAATCTAATGTTCTGTAGTTAAGAGAAATGATGTTTACAAATGTGCTAACCATGCATCATATTGGCATAATCACTGAGACCATTACAAGTGAGGCGAGTGCATAACATTTGGATTGGAAGCTTTCCTTTCTTCATAAAGTGAAGGATGATGGGCATTATCATGCACTAACCATGCAATTTCTCTGTTCCCACTTATTTAATGCCCCATGATTACGTGGTGCTCTAATGTTTTCTCCTCTTTTTTCCCTCTCAGAATTTCAACTTAATATTCCCTACTTCCTCCCTTTGATAGAGGCTGGAGCAATATTTTCTAAAGAAAATAAAAAGGTTTCTTCTTTGTGTCCAACCTAATGGACCTTTTTATTTCTCTAACATGATCATATCTAATGCATTCCAATCTTTCTTAAAAATCAATTCAATTTTGTTTCTCTCATTTTTTTACTTTGAAGAAAAATATTCAGTTGCTCATAATTTTCCAGTGGCTTTTCTCATCCTTGGATTTAATGATAAAGCATGTAGAAGAGCCGTGAGGTCTCACATTTATTCATTTACCCAACACAAATTTATTGAGCACCTACCATGTACCAGCCACTTTGAATGCATCAGCAAACACACAGACAAAAATTATTGCCCTCTGACCTTGCATTCTAGTGAGGCAAGGAAGACAAGACATAATAACAAACACGATAAGTATGATTCTTATTATTCTTTTTAAAAATAAAAAGTGATAGAAAAAGAAATAGGACCAAGAGAGTCAGGGATGTGAAGCAGAAAGAAGAAGGTTGCAATTTGAAATAGAAGGCTTAGAGTACGTATCATTGAGAAGGTTAAATATGGGCAAAGACTGAAGTAAGTGAGGGAAATAATCCCAGATATTTGGAAATTTGCATTTTTTTTTAAAATTTTTTTTATTTCAGCATATTATGGGGGTACAAATGTTTAGGTTACATTGCCCTTGCCAGTCATAGCTTCAAGCACGTCCATCTCCCAGATGGTGCGCCTCACACTCATTATGTATGTATATACCTTCCCCGCTCCCATCTGCCCAACTCCCGATAAATGTTATTCCTATATGTGCACTTAGGTGTTCATCAGTGAAACCAATTTGCTGGTGAGTCCACGTGGTGCTTATTTTTCTATTCTTGGGATACTTCACTTAGTAGAATGGATTCCAGCTCTATCCAGGAAAACACAAGAGGTGCTATATCACCATTGATTCTTATAGCTGAATAGTACTCCATGGTATACATATACCACATTTTATTAATCCAAACAAAAAACATTCTATAAGAAATTTGCATTTCTTGCAGAGAAAACAGCAAGCTGAGTGGTTCTGGAGTGTCAGCATGCAAGGTATGTGTGGACAACAACAAGGAGCTGTTTTAGGTGAGGAGGAGTATCCGCGACCACAGACAGAAAAATAAATGGGAGGTAGCTCATTAGGATCTAAGGACTTTGGCTTTTATTTTGAGTGAGATGAAAAGCCATTGAAAGGGTTTATTATAATCTGACAAATAGTTTAAAAATATCACTCTGGATGTCATTTTTCAGTAGTTTGAGGATGGCAAAATAGAGACAGGAAGAGCTTTATGAGGCCATTGCAGTAATCCAGGTGGGAGACCATGGCAGCTTGGAAAGAGGAGCAGATGTGAGGAGAGGGAGAATTAGTCATGTTCTAGACAATTTTTAAAAAGTGATCCTAATAGCATTTCCTGATGGATTAAATGTAAAAGAGTTTCAGAGAAAGAGAGGAATCAAGGATGACTCTTCAGATTTTTGTTCTGAGTTACTGGAAGGATGGAGTTGCCACTGAGTTAGGGAAAAGTCAGTGGAGAAGTATGAGAGAGAAAATCAAAAGTCCATTCTGGGAAATGTTGAATTTAAGATGTCAAAAATCCAGGTGAGAATATCACTTTGTAGTTGGATTGATAAATCTGGAGTTCAGAAGACAAGTGTGAGCTGGGGATTTAAATTTGAGAGTTGCTGTCAATGAGTAGAGGGTATTTGAAGCTATGAGCCTGGATGAGGTTGTCAAGAGAGTGAGGATGTGCATATTAATGAACTCAGTTTTAGCATTAAGTGGTCTAGAAAAAGTGGAAGACAGAAGGAAACTAAGGTGGGAAACCCCTTGTGAGGTGGAAGGAAAACCAAAGAGTGTGGTGTCCCAGAAGTTAATAGAAGAAAGAATGTCAAGGAGAGAGGGATGGATCAATTTTAACCAATATCGTAGATAAATCAAACAAGATGAGGTTGAAGATCATTGGAAGGTCAAATTGTACCACAATTTAATTTTGAACTTTAAATAAGTATAATAATTCAATATGTAATGTTTTCCATATCTGTCAACATTGTGTTTGTGGAATTCATTTACTTTGTTGCACAAAACTATAGTATATTTATTTTTATTTCTATAGAGTAGCCCATTGTAAAATGATACAATTTGCTAAATATAATTTAGTTTTTCATTCTACAGTTAAGTATTTGAATTGTTTCTAGTTTTGAGCTCTTAGTCTGTTATGAACTTGACTATACAGATGTGTGGGGGCATTTTTGTTGAATATATATCTAGGAATAGAATTGCTGGGTCAATGGGTATACACATGCTAGATTTTAAGAGATAATGTCAATCTTGTTTCTTTGTATCATTTGTACTTACCATTGAGAGTTCCCATTGTCACAAATTCTCTCCAACACTTATAATTATTATCTTTTAAATTTCAAACTTTCTAGTGAGTGTGTATTTTATTTTACATTTCTCTAGTAACTAATAAAATTGAGCATGTTTTCATATGCATATTGGCCATTTGTATATATTTTTCTGTAAAGTATCTACTTAATTTTCTTGCCCATTTTTCAATTAGGCTATCTACCTATTTCGTATTAAAAGAAGCTCTTTATATATCCTAGATATGAGCTCTGGGCTAGTTATATATGTTGCAACCATCTTCTCATGTTCTTTTGTTTGTCTTTTAATTCCATTATTGGTACTTTTGAGGAGCTGAGGTTCTTAATTTAATATAGTCCTATTTATTGTTTTTGCCTGTATGCTTAATGCTTTCTATATACTAAATATAATAGAACTTTCTATAACCCTGTGTTGATGGTTTTATATATTTAGATCTATAATTGACCTGGAATTGAGTATGGCATGAGAATTGGTCAAAATCATTTTTTTTCATAAGGAAATCAAATATTCTCTGCACCACTTGCTAAAATGACTATTTTCCACACCTCCGAAGTATCACATTAGTCATAAAATAAGTATCTAAACATGATTGAGTACATGTCTTGGTCTATATTTCATTTTATTAGTCTGAACATTTCTCTTGTCATTAATCATTTCTTGATTAATGTTGCCTTATAATTAGTTTTAAACTATAATAGAGTAAGTCCTCCTATCATTGTCTCTTGTTCTTCTTTAACCATCTTGGCTATACCTATCCCTTTGCATTTAATTATAAATTTTGCAAGTAGCTTTTAAATTTCAAAAACATGGGATTTTGATGAGGATTAAATTGAATATATGGGTCAATTTGGAGAAAGACTAGCATCTTTAAAAATAATGTCTTCTGAACTATGAACATGATGTGTCCCTTCATTAATTAGATTTTCTTTAATTTCTCTCAAAATGTTTCATAGTTTTCTGAATATGTCTTGCACTTCTTTCATTAGATTTATTCCTAGATATCTAATTTTTTATGTTATCATCAATAGCATCTTTTATAATTTTCTAATGGGCTGTTTTTGTAGTATAGAAATATATGTATTTCTGTACCAAAACCAATTCATAATCCTAGTAATTTACATGTAGATTATTTTAGACTTTTTTGCATATATGACCATATATTGTGAAAAATGACAGCTTTATTTCTTTCCTATGATTACTCCTTCTCATTTTTTTCTTGTCTTATTGTACTAGCTAGATTCTCCAGCAAAATATTGAATATAAATGGTAATAATGGATAGCATATTTTTATGTCAGATATCAGGGAAAGTCTTCAGCTTGTCAAGAATGGTTATGATGTTTGCAGCAGACTTTTCTTTAATAAATTAAAAAACGTTCCTTCTAGTTGTGGCTTGCTGAAAGTTTTAATCTTGAATGAATGAATTTTATTGAATGCATTTTCTTCCATTTTAAATAATCAAATGATTTTTCTCTTTTATTTTGTTTAGTGATGTACTTTGATTTATTCTTAAAAGTTAAATTAACTTTGTGTTTATGAAATAAACCCGACTTAGTTGTGGTTGTGTTATCATTTTTCCATATTGCTAGATTAGATGTCATTATTTAAATAAATTTTGCATCTATATTGACAAGTAATGTTAGCTTGTAATTTTTATGTCTTAATGTCCTTGTCAGTTGGTGTCAAGATTACAGCAGTCTTTTATAATGTTTTGAAATATTTTGTTTTTTATATTTTCTGAAATAATTTTTGTAATGTATCATTATTTCTTTCTTAAATGTTTGATAGAATTTAGGTGCTGCCATCTAGTCTCAAAGTTCTCTTTTAGTGAGGGTTTGTGATTACAGATTTCATTAATAATTGCAGTACTATTCAGATTTTCAATTTATTCTTGTTTTGCTTAGGTAACTATGAATTTGCCTAATTCTTTAACATTTATCAAATTTAGTCACAAAGTTATGCATATTGTCCTTTTATGATCTTTGAAATTTTAAAGGATTTATAATATTGTCACTTTTTCATTCTTTATATTATATATTTTTGCTTTCTTTATTTTTGATCAATCTTACCAGGGAATTTTGCAATTTTATTAATCATTTCAGAGAACAAACTTTGGACTTTGTTGATCTTTCTATTTGGTTTTCTATTTTATTATTTTCTGGATTTCTTTTCTTCTACTTTCATTAAGTTTAACTTGTTATTTTCTTTTTAGCATCTCATGTTGTATACCTAATTCAATTAATTTTAGTCTTTCTTCTTTTCTAATGTATGTATAATTTATCTCTAGGCATGGCTTTCCACCTTACAGAATTTGATATAGTGCATTTTCATTATCATTTCAAAATAATTTCCAGTTTCTGCTGTGATTTCTTCTTTGGTCCAAGAGTTAATTTCCAAATCTATGAGAATTTTTCTTTCTGTTATTTATTTATAGTGTATGTATCTTAGAATTAGAGAATATACTCTGTGTGATTTTGATACTGTGTAATATTCTAAGTGCTGAAGAAAATAAAATTCCAACCAAGGATACTGTACCTGACAAATCTGTTCTTCAGAAATAAAAAAAGATAAGACTTCACCAAACAAAAGCTAAGGGAAGTCAACACCACCAGATATATCTTACAAGAAATATTAAAGGAATTCTTCACCCTGAAAGAAAAGGATGGTAATTAGTAACATGTAAACATATGAAAATATAAAACTCACTGGTAAAATAAGTATATAGTCAAATTTAGAATATTCTAATACTTTAATGATGGTGTGTAAATCACTTATGTCTTTAGTATGAAGGTTAAAAGACAAAGCTATTAAAAAGAATAATAGATATAATAATTTGTTAAGGAATACATAATATAAAAGATGTAAATTATCATATAAAAACATAAAATGTGGGGGGAAATGGAGTAAAAATTTTGAATTTTTTTAATGCAATCAAAGTTAAATTGTTATCAGTTAAAAATAGCCTGTTATGGCTATAAGAAATTTTATGTAAGCCTCAGAGTAACTGCAAAACAAAAACCTATAGGAGATACACAAAAGATAAAAAGTAAGGAATCAAAGCATACCACTGAAGAAAATCACCTAATCACAAAGGAAGGCAGCCAAAGAGAAAGAAAAAAACAAACAATCTACAAAGCAATGAGAAAACAATTTATAAAATGGCAATAGTAAGTCCTCATCTATCAATATTTACGTTGATTGTAAATGGATTAAAATCTTTAATAAAAAGACATAGAGTGGCCGACTGGATAAAAAATCAAGACCCAATGAGGTGCTGCCTACAAGAAACTCACTTCATCTTTAAGGATACATAAAGACTGAAAGGGAAATGATGGAAAAAGATATTCCATGCAAATGGTAATTGAAAGAGAGCAAAGGTATAGCTATATTTATATTAGAAAAAGGATGCTTGGAAAATGGCGGATTAGGGGTGATCTCCTGGTTCTCTGCTCCCGGAGTGGGAGGTGAAGAACGCGGACACCCACACGCAAGTGAGGCACTCTCCCACAAGATCAGCTTCGTGAGTCTACAGAGAAGCAGCGAGGGACAAGCAGTGCTGCACAAAAAAAAGGTGAACTGGAGAAGTGGCCACAAAAAAATAGACTTTAAGTCTAGAACTGTGAAACGAGACAAAGACGGTCATGATTTAATGGTAAAAATTAATTCACCTCTTTATTCCTCAAGAAGATACAACAATTGTAAATAATTATGCACACAGCATTAGAGAAACTAAATGTGTAAAGCAAATATTAATAGATATGAAGAGAGAGATAGACTGCAATACAATAATAGTAGGGGATTTCAATACCCCACTTACAACAATGGACAGATCATCCAAACAGAAAATCAATAAGGAAACATTAAACTTGAACTACACTTTAGGCAAAATGGACCTATCTGATATATACAGAACATTTCATCTAATAGCAGCAGAATACATAGTTCTTTCAAGTGTATATGGAACATTCTCCATGCTAGATAATATATTAGGCTACAAGTCTTAACAAATTTTTTTTTTTTTTTTTTTTTTTGAGACAGAGTCCCACTTTGTTGCCGGGCTAGAGTGAGTGCCGTGGCGTCAGCCTAGCTCACAGCAACCTCAGACTCCTGGGCTCAAGCAGTCCTACTGCCTCAGCCTCCCAAGTAGCTGGGACTACAGGCATGTGCCACCATGCCCGGCTAATTT